>JADDOH010009166.1:0-13125 GCA_016648135.1 Agrypnia vestita | reverse complement strand
CACTTGAGTTTTGTTATACTCCGATTGCAGATCGTCCCCGTCGATCCAGAGTTCCCGGCGAAGGTACGGTTCGTCGAAGGGGCTGGAACTTTGATAATGGTGACTTCGACCGACTGTACTTTCTAATGGACGGTATAGACTGGGGAGAAATGTATAGCATATCTGATGTGAATGAGGCGGTACATTATTTTTATTGTACTATCGAAGGTGTACTTGATACTTGCTTCCCTAGAAAATCTCAGGCTACTGGTGGAAGGCGATATCCAAGGTGGTTTTCTAGGGATATTATTGGAGACATACGGACTAAGCATTTCTATCATAAAAATGGAAAGCTTCTGGTCGTCACGGTGATTATGAGATGTTTGGACGTTACAGATCCATCGTAAGACGTAACATTCGATTAGCATACCGGGAGTTCATTTCCAGCATGGAAAATAACATTATTCAAGATCCTAATACTTTCTGGGACTACATAAAGTCACAAAAGGCGGATGGCGGGAATGTTAACTCCACGACATGGGGCGAAAAAATGGTACGGGGTGCAGATATTGCTGAGGCGTTTGCAGGTCATTTTAAAACAGTGTATAGTAGTGAACCTCCGCTTCTGGATATTAACATTGCTAGGCAATGTTCTCCGATCGGTGCACAGTCTATTGATGTTAAAAATATCAGTGAGAAAGATGTGTCCGACACTATAAAAAAATTAAATAATACTCATTCTCTTGGTCCAGATTTCATTCCAACATTTCTCTTAAAAGGTGTGGAACTGATAAAAAAAACCACTTTGTTTTTTGTATAATCTTTCCATTAATACAGGGATCTTCCCGGAAACATGGAAGACTTCAAAAGTTACTCCCATACATAAGAGTGGCTCTAAGTCGTCCGTAGAAAATTATAGACCTGTAGCTGTTCTCTCTGCCCCAGCTAAGGTATTTGAAATCATAATAAGTAGAACCTTCGCTTCCCGAGTAGAGCCATTTATAATTGATGAACAACATGGATTTAGGAAAGGCCGCTCGGTTGAGACAAATCTGATGGTCTTCACAAATTACGTCACGGAAGCTCTGGACGCGGGACATCAGGTAGACTGTTCATATAATAACTTCGCCAAAGCCTTTGATACAGTCAACCATGATGTCTTATTGAAAAGGTTGTATGAGATTGGTTTCTCGGATGGTATGCTAAAATTAATGTCGAGCTACCTCCAAAATAGGAACCAATACGTCTCCTACGGCCTATTCGCGTCAGAGTGCTTCTTTACCTTCTCGGGTGTCCCACAAGGATCTAACCTGGGTCCATTGTTGTTTTCGATTTTTATTAATAATATAAAAAATGTAATCTTAAACTCGCGCTTTCTGTTATTTGCGGATGACTTAAAGCTTTCTTAAAGGTATCAACTTTGGACGATTTTCGTCTTCTCCAAGCAGATATATCAAATATATGTGAATGGGGAAGACGAAATAAACTTTTGTTTAATGTTTCCAAGTGTTCGGTTACATCCTTCACTAGGGCCCAAAAAACTCTATTTTTTCGCTACAAAATGAACGATCAAAATCTGACAAGAACATCAAATGTTAAAGATCTAGGTGTTAGATTTGTAAGCAACCTAACATTTCACGATCACATAGAGACGATCAGTGGTAATGCTTTGAGAATGTTAGGATTTTTTCTGCGTACTGCCAGGGTTTTCGAGAATACCCGCGTACTCAGAACTCTTTACAACTCCTTGGTGCGGAGTAGACTCGAGAGTGGCTCGATGATCTGGGGGCCACATGAGGGCAAGTACTCTCTTATGGTGGAGAAAGTCCAAAAGAAGTTTCTGAGATATCTCTACATGAGAGAGTACGGGCATTATCCTTGCTTTACCCAACCGAGTTTCTCCAGGGTATGCTTGGCTACAAATAGTTTAGGACTAGAAGGATGTGTATTGGATTACACATTTTATCGATTGTTGCGCGGTATGATCGATTATCCTGAAATTATGCAGAGCATTGGTTTGTATGTTCCTGATAATTACACTAGACATCGTCAGCATAGATTGTTTCACATTCCAATATACAGGACCAACCTGCCGATGGTTATGCCTGTTGGAAGAGCCACAGCTATGCTGAACAAAATCGCTTTGGGTATTGATATATTCCATGTGTCTGAGGGGGTTTTCCGAAGCGGGATTCTCCTACACCTTTGACCAGATTTTATGTTATTTTTAATTTATTAAATATTTTCATTTTTGATATATACTTCCTAATATGTATGCCTTAAACATTTTGTTTGTCATGTACATATTATCATGAAATAAATTGAATTGAATTGAATTGAAATTGAACTCGTAAGAGCCATTGAATTGAAAGATTTTTTAACTGTCTGAAAGTCAGGTACATGTGTTTACGTACAACAAAAATGTTGCTGGTATATTGCAAATTGCTTTTAAAACCACATTGACCATCCAGAAGTGATAAAATCACACTGCTACTTTAATTCTTCATAAAAATATTTTGCGTTGGGTGTGCGAATAAAATCGAAGAAGCTTTGGAAGGCCAAAATTAAGATGGAGTGACAACGTCCTCAAAGACATCTCTGCCTTAGAGCTTCGAAACCGGAGAGAGCTGGCACTAGTGGCACTAGACCGAGATGAGTGGAGGAAAATTATCGAGGAGGCCAAGACCCACCAAGGGTTGTAGTGCCAAGAATGATGATGATGATGTGTGAATAAAATGTCAAGCAAGGTAGCCGTCACAAGTGACAATGACAATTAGATGCAAAAAACCTTCACAAAGCACTAAAACAAGCTTAATAAATTAAATATTTTGAGAGATCGCTTTTCAAACACGATGGACAGCTGGCATTTCCGACTATAAATACGTGTTTAGCCATTATGAACACTGCGAAACATTCTTAATTAGCAGACTCCCGATAATCTGGAATTGGATTATCCGGAGTCTTCTGCATATATATCCGGCAAATGTGAAACTATCAGTAGACAGAAAGCATATCACTTTAAAAAACAATAGTAAAAACAAACTCACCAAATGTTCCGCTAACTTTTTGACAACGGGCTCGTACTGGACGGTGCGCGCCCACGTGTCGCACACGAAGCACAGGTTGAACATGTACGCATTGCGCTCGTATCTCGCACTCTCGATGCGCATGGGGTAGCCGATTATCTTGTGTCCGAGGGCATTTCTAGAAAGATGAAGCACATGCATTAAGTCATCGTCTTAGGTTGTTGTTGAAGGAAATTAATGACAATTGAAGGTTATGAATGGTAAGAGGAGAGTGTGCGCCGACATTCATAAAAGGTAGCTTTTACGCAATTGGATAGTATAGTAAAAAATCATCAATTTGAGATTTTTTAAACAATTAGAAATACAAATTATCAATTTCATAGTCGATTAACAAAATTAATTTGAAAACCTTGATAATCAGTAATTTCAAATAATGACCATACTTTTTTAACATCACACAAATCAAAAAAAATCAAATAACTAAGTTAAATTAAGCGAGTGGGTTCTATTAGCATTTAACACATTTATATTTATTCTTAGTAGCCTAAATTTTTAATTAACGATTGTTTCACACAATTCGATATTGTTTATTTTTAGTCACTTGAATTTCAAATAAAAAGTAACCCATAAAAACCAAGTTTTTATTATACTCCCCTTTCTTTGTAAAATATAACAACAATTAAAGACGAATTAAAGCATATAACATAACACTAAACTTACAGTAATTTAATATATTTCTAAAATGTCAGATGTTTTGAGCATAAGACACTTCATGCTTTGAAGATTAAATTCTAAAAACATTTGTCGGTCAATTTAGATTTTCGACATTCGTAGTGAAGTACCCATTATGTATACCGACGGAGTAATTCAAATTTAGAAAATATTCCGCGACGTTATCGGGCCGCCGTTGCTAGTAAACAAACTTTTCTAATGATTCCTATTTGAAAAAACCAATAAAATTTCTAAAAATCCGAAATTATACGATAATTATTAATTTTTTTTAACGAAAATTTTATAGATCTTCTTGATCGTCGCCACAAGTCTATTTGCCAAGTTTCAGCTCGATTGGATCACGGGAAAAGGGTTAAAAAAAAGTTTTTTCACCCGGCAAGCCTGCAAGCAAGCAAGCGGACGCCATGAGTTAATATAAAGGGTGTAAAAAAAAAAGGGTTTTATTGTAAGTGTCAAGTCTAATAAGATTATGTTTATAAGACGGGGGTCTATAGTGATGCTGATGAATCACCTTTCGCAGAGTGCGCTGGGTTTAATTGTACATTCACTACTTTTCGTACTACTTATCTAACTGTTAGGATAAAGAAAACTCATCATTTAAGACGTTATTATGTAATTCGTCAAGTCATTCGGAATCATAAATAATACGATGACGGGCATCATAATTAAACCCTCGTCATAGGTAAAGCTCCTGGGAATCAACGTAGAGAAAGATCTAAGCCTTAGAAATCATGTCATGCCAAACCGTCTGCTAGAGTCTACTGTGCTAGATCAAAAAGACCCCAAACTTTATCTTCTAACATTAATTCCAATTAGTAAATTTAAAAATGTGTATGTAATTCCAAAATTTTTAATACAATTCAATCCAATAGATTTTTTTTTCAAATTTTAAAATGATTTTTATATATCCCCCGTTGGTTGCGAAATTTCACTTACGGCGACCAAGTCCACAATGTATCCCCCACAACCAACAGGTTAGGGAGATATGTTGAGGGTATTGGAAGGGAGGGTTGAATCATTTATTATAGTGCATATAATACTTCACAAGAGTTCTTTAATTATAATGTAATAGTAATCTCACAGCGAGGTGGACTTACATAGTCATGAGACATCTCTGCATGGGAGGCTTGGGGATGATGTAGACATTGATGGCATCGAAGATCTCCTTGGACAGGTACTCATCAGGAAACTGAACAAGATAAAAACAGAATGAATTCAAAATAAAACTCAGAGACGGAATTTTATGTATGTGTTGTATAATTATGTACGAAATCTAAGATATATTTTAGAATAAACAGAATAGTGTTGAATAATGTAGTATCCGAGATGGTAAATACAGTATTAGACAGTGAAAAATTTTCCCGGATAATTCATTTCACGGTTTCTATTGGCCAAAAATATAACAAAATGCAAAAATCACGCACTATGGGCTGGTTGTTTCAAGTTGGATTAAAGTAAGCGTTCTTTTAAAGCATAGATTTTTACGTTCTCCACCAATCAGATGAGCCGTTTTCGTAAAAATCTATGCTATCGAACTTGAAACAACCGGGCCTATGTGCGCTCACTGCCCAAACATCGCACACATGTTTGTTTGCGCACAACAATGTCACCTGGATGTTGTGGTGTGGTCAAGTACTTTTTTTTTAAGCAATTATTATTTATTTGGCTAAAAAAGTTAACAAAAACCAAATAGAATTTCTCAGAGAAGCAAGAAAGTAAAGAGTAAATTTTTTTTGTCTTCCTTGACAAAGTCTACTTCAAATATTTATTTATTTAATTTTTTGCCTTCCTGAAAAAGTTTCCATTTGATAACAATTATACTTAGGATAAAACTTATAGGTATTATGAATGGGGGTGCATAGTGAAGGGAGTGGAATGCCATGATTAGATAGATAGTCAAATTTAGATTTCAAGGATTTTGATGTAAGTGTTGATGTTGTAAGAAGGAAATGAGGATTGAAAAAGATCACAAAATAGATTATAAAAAGAACGAAGTGAAACATTTTTCTTTTTTAAAATATTTTTTAACGTCTTTCTAAATTCGTCCCGGTTAATCAGCATCCCAGTTGATCAGATCCCGGATAATCCGGGATCTTAATTGTGAATAATGATCCGGGAGCCTGGTGTAACATGAATTATCGGTGACAATCGGACACGTCAGGAGTTAACACGATAGGTGATTTTCTCCCGGGTTATTCTGCAGTAGGTCGGTTTTAGAAGTAGTCAACGTTTCAGACCCATATGAATAAAGCCCATGAAAATTCAATTATCACCTGACAACCGTCAAACCGACAATTATTTGAAAACGTATTCGGAAGAACTTTCTCATTTAGGAGACAATTAATATTAACAAGCTCAGTGCAAATAAAATAGGCTACACACGTTCATGCAAAAATATGCACATTACATATAATCAGTCTTTATCTTGTATTTCATATTTTTATTACGTAATTATACAGATAGAAAGCAAATATCTTTTTTCATAAAACTTTGTATAAATTTATTATTCTTAAATAAACACTGGGTACTAGAACAGCGGTTCCCATTGGGTTCGTTTTCCTCAAAGAGTCGAATTTAAGTTGTGTTGGTTAATGTACACATAATATGGCGCTTCCGTATCTTCAAAAGCTCTGCATCTCAGACGACTCAAATGGCAGACGCCAAACTCTGAGGTCAGCCACTACTCAGCTGCAGGAAGGGTTGTAGAACCAATCACCCACTGCCAGAAGACTACGGCCCTCTTAGCCTAGTAGGTATGACACTGGCTTCTCACACCGAGGGTTTCGGGTTCGATTCCCGGTGAGATCACAATTTAATCTGTGTGATTTACTCAAGCCTGAGTGTTTCGTGATGTATTTCGCTTCTGTAATTGACCTCCTGGCCTGTAGAAGCGTAAAAAAAAGACTAAGTTTAGTGAATGGGCATTTGCGGTGGCGGGTCCAAAGGCACGTAACTCTCCCCTCCGTGATACGGAACAGCGCATCAGAAACAGTGTTTAAAAGGCACCTTTTTGAAAAATCATTTCCATAAGTTCGCAACGTTATTGAAAGTGCTCTAGAAGATTTTAACATTCGGAACAAAATGACAACTCTAAAATCATAAAGACCATTTGTGACGATGGGGTCGACTTTTTGCAAAAATTCTTTTTCGAAGAGTATTTATCAACCCAACCCAGAAGAACAAAATTCAATTCTAAAATCAATAAAGACCGTTTGTGACTTTGAAGAGTAATTATTAATCCCATTGAATAATTTGAAAAATAATTCCAATATGCAGAGAGAATAATAATACTCCAAATACAGGAAAAATAATGAATTTTTTTTCATAAAGAAAATTGGGGAGATGTAACAATATCCCGATGCAACAGGTGCGTAAGATAGTGATGATATTTTAACCAGTGACACACTAACTATTATTTGAGATTTGTATCTGTTTGCGTCGATGATTGGCAACTGATTTTTTGCAATTCAACGGGTAACTATCGGTACTAAACAGCAATTATATTGAGTTATCAATCATTAATACAATCCATTAATACAATATATTAATACAAAAGATACAAATACCAAATAACTGTACCGATAATAACCAGTTAAAATAACGGTTTAACCATCACTAGTATAAGAGTGGCAGGAATTGAAAAAATTTGGAGACCACCAAACTTTTGTTATAAAATGCGAGTACAACCAAATGTCAGTAAAAAACAATATACATTAAAAAAAATATTTATGGTAAACGTATTTATTATAATGTTTATTACAATCCTTAAGGTGGCACATTCATTGCAAATGCATATTTTGGCATTTTTTACGAACATGTGGGTTTTTATTATTCATTTATGACTGAATGTATATAATAGACTGTAATTTTTTTAGGGCGATAACTTAGATATAACCTTTGTTCTTATATAGAAGTAATAAACTGAGAACATTATTTACAATAATTAAGAAAGTATAAGCATTAATCGACAGGCCACGGCAATTCCCTTTCTTGAGTTGTTTTTACATATTTCATCCTGAGATGTTATTACACCGAAGTATTTGAAACTGTTTGTTATGTTATGTTACTTTAAATATATTAACATTTAGTTTTATTTAGAAAAATATTTACCCCTTGAGTTGAATTTTGTCACTAGTCAGTTTTTGGGCTACTCTTGATATCAATCCTAAGTTTAATAGTGTTTTAAAGGTTTGTAAACTGCTGAATCTATATTTTTTTCAAATCAAAATAAATAAAATATGGAAATAGTCTCAGGGATGGTACATATCACGTGTTTTTTAGGTTTAATTTTACATGAAAAAATAATTTGATTTCATGAAGTTTTTCCATGGTTTCAGAAAGATTCCCACTTAATATTTGTCGTAATTATTGAATACACATTTCTTTAGCAAAAATACAGTTTAAGAATAAAACGTTTAAACATCAGCGCTGTCGACACAAAATAAACACAATACATTTCTGGGAAACTCCATTATTCGTGCCGAAGGTGACTCACAATTCTCGGAAAATGTAAACACCTCATAAACGTTCGCTCCATCACGCACGCAAAAAATGACGCAAAAAAACTCGAAACAGTCCAATAATAATATAAATACATTCACAAACCTTCAAAGCGCTTTTGATGTTGTATTGTATTGATTTCATACAGGTAAATTACGCAGACTAACCGGTAACATAATAATAATTGATCAATTAAATAAATACCTGGTATGTTATCTTCGGCCCTTCAACCGGATGAAATTCACAGAGGAATATGCACCTGATAGGGCCTTCTCGACCACATCCTTCATAAAATCGAGTCTCCATTCTAATTTATTTATTGTACAAATTTAAAACCGAGGATAATTCATCTGTATTTGTTTACCGTTTAGCGATTGCTAGCTTGTCAAAACGCCGATCAGGGCCTGCGCACTCTATCCATAGAGTTTCGATTCCATTATGGTGGCATCAATTCTTTTATGGGAACTTTTTTAAATTTCATTTTTCGGCGGTTCAAATTTGGTGTTAGTACGTACCTACCCTTACCTACTATTTTAACAATTATTGTAGTGGCAACAAATAAATCATTATGTTGGTACCTGTGTTGTTTTCGCAAAATTTTCAAATAGCATTGTTCATACCTATATTCTTAACTTTTCGGAGAACACTGTTCTGAGCGCTCCTGTTATTTTTAAAATACCTATAAATATACTATATTAATATAGCCTTCAATATATATATTTTTACATATACTTTTAAGCTCTATGCATTCTACTGATAACATTATTAGATATATTTAAACTTTTTTATGTTTTATACGATTTTCGAAGTGTCTTCACTGTTCTGACGGGGGTTTACTTGTTTTTTTTGTTTAAGATTTATCATCATGTCTGGACATCATAAGTGCTGTGTGCTTGGTTGTGAGAGAACAGACCAAACATGGCACACATTTCCCAGATATGATGAATTTGTCTTGAAAGAGTGGATTCGCAGGATTTCAAACCCAAAGGTGACGGCATTGTTCGCTAAAAATAACTCAGTACCATCGTGGATGGTTATCTGTGGTAAACATTTTTCAAATTTTAACAAAAATGAAGGATCTAAGAGGTTGCGTATGTTCTCTGTGCCTACAATAGAAGTACCAGGTAAGTAGCAAATTTTATATCATACTTTTTTTTCTGTCCTGACCTTTTGCTCTAATTCTTTAACATATAATTTGATTTCCTGTGCACTTACAATAATTAGACTGTACTCCACATATTGATTTTTAATAATCATAAATGATCACATTTTACATGGTTTTATTTAGAAGTTACCAAAGAAAGTAGCTTTTGTAATCACTGGTTGTAAGCTGTACTTCATTATGGAAATTTTTATAATCTTATGTTAAATCATTGAAATTTTCAATAATCCTAAGTGGTATATTATAGATTTTCATGGAGGTGGTACAAAAGAAAGCTTTTATTATTTCTCAGTCATAAGCAATAATTTATTTTCATAATTTTCTGATGCAAAATCATTTAGCCATATACTTAATTTATATTTAGATTTTAAGTATTCCTAAGAATTTTTCAGTTTGCAAAGGTTGGAAAAGGGGTAAACTTAGAAAATGAAGTATTTTAATAATTATAAGTGATACATTGTTTTACAGGGTTTCGTGGAGCGGTTACCAAAGAAAATAGCTTTTGTTATCGCTCTACATATATCCAGCCGTCAGATCTTGTAACTTTCATTCATAACATCCATACATATGCATGCCAAGCTCCTGCTGAAATACAAAATGTTAAAGGTTACTTTATATTTTTTCTGTACCTTATATATTTTCTTCTTCATCTTCATAATTGTTTTGTTCTATTCTATTCATGTTTTTCTGTCAAACAATTGAACTCTTAATTATAAACAATTATAATTTATTTTTGAATCCACAAGAAAGGTTACAAAAAAACTGTTCCTAATCCGATTTCTCCAGACAATGTACAAATTCAATTGTTAGATCTATCATGAGGGCTGTTGTCGCAGGGTCAAGTAAAAAGAACAATTATAATATCTTTTAGCATTGCAGGCTTCATCAGCATCAATTATGATAATCTCTTTTAGAATAGTTTTTTCAATAGTAAATAACTCTGATATCGATTAGTCAAATTATTATTTTGAAGTGCTTAATAAGTCAATATCATAGAACATAGAATTGGTCAATATATTTGTAATCATCAAATCAATACTTTTAAATCACAATAAACGGTACCAAATCTGGGAATCATAAAAATATTAAAAAATAATTCTTATTTAAATATTTCAGATTCTGAAATGTTGAAAGAACTTAATACTTCAGATATTCAGTTGCCTTCTGGAAGCAAATCTTATAAAGGTACTTACTATCTATGTATTTATTGTTCGAAGAATGTATGTATTTATGTATGTATTTATTCGAAAGCTTCACCCTACACCCATATATAAGATATGTGTACAGTTGTATGAATTGGAACTGGTTACTAAGTTATTTAAACTCACTGCATTTTTTTACTTTAGATAAAATATTTCCAATTTTATACTTTTTATTTCACACGTGGACACCAAGTGGTACAAATCTGAGAATTATTTTATTTATTACATTTCTTAACAATATTGCTTGCACCATTTAATAATAGTGGTGTTTTATTGTTTGCTTTTGACATCAAGTTTCATTAAATCGTCAGCAGTATTGATATTTCTTTTTTTAAATATTTTGCTGGAGACTTAATAAATTGTTCTTCAGAGTTAAATGCAGCGAGAGTATATTTTTTGTTAGGGTTGCATTGAGAAATCTTTAAAAATGTACAATAAATTTGTTTGTTTTTAATATTTCAGATTCTGAAACGTTGAAAGAACTTAATACTTCAGATATTCAGTTGCCTTCTGGAAGCAAATCTTATAAAGGTACTTACTTTCTATGTATTTATTGTTCGAAGAATGTATTTATGTATGTATTTATTTAAAAGCTTCACACCTCATCCATATATACGATATGTGTACAGTTGTATGAATCGAAACTGGTTACTAAGTTATTTAATCTCACTGCATTTTTTTTACTTTAGGTAAAATAATTCCAATTTTATACCTTTTACTTCACACGTGGACACCAAGTGGTACAAATCTGAGAATTATTTTATTTATTACATTTCTTAACAATATTGCTTGCACCATTTAATAATAGTGGTGTTTTATTGTTTGCTTTTGATATAATTTTTTATTAAATCGTCAGCAGTATTGATATTTTTTTTTTAAATTTTTTGAAATTCAGCAGTATTGATATTTCTTTTTTGAAATTTATTGGCAATTGAATATTTGAAGTATGTTCTTTCAACGTTTCAGAATCTGAAATATTAAAAACAAACAAATTTACTGTACATCTTTAAAGATTTCTCTGAAGAACAATAAAGCCATGTATTCACTAGGGGACAAATTGTCCCTCAACAGCACGCGCGGCATAGAGTCTACGTGACGTTGCAACGTCGTGCACTGTTCCGCCACGTCGCGCACAATATAGCGCGGCATTTCTACGTGCCGTGGCAACGTTGCCATACGCACGGTACCCGAGTGTACTCACTGCAACATTCCGCGGAGCGTCAGTACCACGTGGCATGTTTACAAGTGAATACGCATGCGCTGTATCTGTCAAGAAGACAATGCGGGGAAACGAAATCGTTCTTGAACTGATCGAGCTGTATCGATCGAAGATCGCATAGAATGTCCGTCCTTCTTTCTCTTTGCAGTAAATAATTTCGCATTCTCCTCTTATTTCTCCTCTTTTTTCTCCTCTTACTTTGCGATAAACTCATTAACATAAACAGATACGCGGCTGTCATCATAATCTCATAGGGCGATATATTTCCGCGACGTCTGGAAAACAATAATTATTTGCAAAAAGGACCTTATTTTTAATAATATTCAATTTACTACAGTAAAACTTCGTTAATTTGAAATTGCGACCCAAAAAAACATTTCGAATTGCGCGGAACCCCGTTTTCGCCAAATGAGATACCGCAGCTGTCATCCATAACCTCATCGGATGACATTTCCGCGACAAGATATGTGAGTCCCGGTGTGTACACGTCAAATGACCGCGTCATTGTCCCCGAAACATGAGCGTAGATGTTGATGCAACATGCCGAGCGGAATGTTTCGCGATTTGTCCCCTAGTGAATACATGGCTTTATTGTTCTTCAGAGAAATCTTTAAAGATGTACAGTAAATTTGTTTGTTTTTAATATTTCAGATTCTGAAACGTTGAAAGAACATACTTCAAATATTCAAACTCAATAAATTGTTCTTCAGAGAAATCTTTAAAGATGTACAGCAAATTTGTTTGTTTTTAATATTTCAGATTCTGAAACATTGAAAGAACATACTTCAAATATTCAATTGCCTTCTGGAATCAAAGCTTATGAAGGTATGTACAATGTATACAATTGTTTGAAGGATCTAATGTACATTGGGAAATATTGAATAAGATTAAATAGCAGTAAAGCTTGCTAGGCTCTGAGGGGGGCTGTTGCCGCAGTAATCTTACCTTGAGACCTATTGCAGCATTAAAAATTATGTATATAATTTATCAATTAGTTGCGACAGTCCTTTTCAGTCATATGTATCATTCTTGAATAATATTCCTATTTTGAAGTTGGTATTCTTCTATGTTTGGCACGTCCCCTGGCAATCCAAAGTGCACACTGTTCTTTACTCATATTTCTTGAGACTTGCATTCCTCCTCTCGCAACTTCTTCATCCAAACAGTTCAAATATTAAATTATAGCCAATATTTTCTTCACAATGTTAATAATATTGACATTTAACAGATGTCTTGATATTTCTCTGTTTTCTAGTGTTGGTGTAACAATTACCAAATGACTATATTGTTATTTTCAGAATATAG
>JADDOH010009165.1:0-68074 GCA_016648135.1 Agrypnia vestita | reverse complement strand
CGCACAGAACAGGCAATACAGGTGCGGTCCGCTGATTCCGCTTCAGAAGCCTTCGGGATGTCTCACACAGCACGGGCGCACCGTGTGAGCAGCTGGAAAAAGAGCGATATTAGTACACGGAAATGTGCACCAGAGGCGACAGCAAAAGAATTTACTTCGAGCAAAATGTCTAAACTCGACGGGGTCGTCAAGAATAATCGTCTTAAAAAAGACGGTTGTACTGCGAAGAAATACTTAGCTTGGCAAAATCCGTGCCAGCAGTCAGCAGTCCGCAGAAGTAGTAGGTATCGAGCGTGAATGTCCGCTCCGTGTCAGCACACCGCAAGGCGATCGCCGCCGATAGCAAGTACCGGGCGTGAAGCGAGAGCGCTCGGCGTTAGCAGGCAGCAACAGCAGATCTTGATGACGTAGTTCGGCTCGAGCTTGAGAGCGAGCGAAGTCAGCAGGCAGCAAAATCGTAGGAGTTAGTCGGGTAGGTAAATAAAACACACGTGAAGGGTCTGCCACGGCGTTCTAAACCAGACTGAGGGTCGGTCCGCCTTGAATGCGATATTTATACCCTCGGCCGGGACCAGGTGGCCCCGGCCTCGAAGCCAATTAAAACAAGTTACAGTTTGCATACAAATGGCGCGTTTCGGGCGCTTATTTCTACTACATATATTACAGTTTTTTAATTATTAAATTAAACGCACCTCCCCCGGAGGATGTACATATATGTCATTACATTGACTGCGTCTCAATAAACAGTCTGACATATTGCGTGGCAACCTTGAGACATTATTATTAAAGCAACAGTTAAAATATATCTCATTTTCTGGCCCGGCGGGCTATAAAATTTCAACAATTAAATCTCTTAAAAATCCAAATTAACTTTTAGGTTTAGTTTTTTGTGTCTATTATATAGAGTGCGTCGCAGCGCATCTGTTGATATATCACACTTTGTTGTAAGTCGCAGCTTACTATAGTTATGAATTTTTAAACTTTTCAACAAAAAACTAATTTTGTAATTTATTCAAAATTATTTCCACATATGAGTGTGTATATTCTCTAGATAGGTCTTGATCCACTGATCATTATACAAAAAGAATTATCAAAATCGGACACCTCTGACGGAAGTTATTCCGGTTTGTGTGTTTATATGAAAATTTGTATGGAAAAAACCCAGCCCAGTATGTCGCTCATAAGCGGCGGCTGGTTTTGTGTTGGTGGTGTCAGACTTATGTTTCCATATTAATGTGATTGTGATTCACTCATTAATAATGTATTTGAAAAAGTATTTAGATTTTTCCTTGCCATAAAAAATGTATGTTTTTTACCAATGATCTGTTGGCAATCTGTTATGCCATACAGTCAATCATTTATTGTGTCATCTGTAGACAACTTTTTATGTCTTACAGAGTGTGTGCATGTGTGTGACTCTACTACTTATCTTTTATAAGTGTTGAGACAACTTTAATGTTGCTTATCAGGCAAATATGATGAGAATAAGGTACAAAATGCGCCTTGTGCGCAAATAAAAACATCTCCCGCCCGCTCTTTTTATTAAAACAATGAAAATGCGGTATTTTATTACATAGAATTATGATTCAGGTCCATCTGAAATCAAAAAACCATTAATTTCCATCATATTAGAGAGCTCTGAAATGTTAAAAAATCTGAACATTAATATTTTCATATAATATTTTCAGCAAAAACATACACATTTCAGATCATGCACTCTAACGCATTTCCATTGTCATCAGCGGGATGCGTTCTCATGGAGCTGAGGCTCCGCATTCGCTCATCCCCTCTCCTGGGTGCCGCCGCCTGACGCCGAGACACGTATAAGGACAACCACCGCGGCCGAGAACTCGCGCGCTGTCCTCGGCACGGTACCCATCCTCAACCGGGGCACGGCGATCGGCGGTGGCCCTGAAAGGGGCCTTTGCTCTGCTTCATTCACATCAGAAATTTCTATCATTTATATGACGCGATTACGTCAACCACAGAGCTCGAAATTTCGGTTGCCTGACGGTAGGCGCAGGCAATGTCCTGTCCGTAACATTCAAGTTACTTGCGTGACATTCTCATAGGTATTATTATCAGCGCACTACTCCGGCGTAATGTTCAAGTTTCTTGCGTGACATTCCCGTAGGTATCACTATCAGCGCACTACTCTGGCATAATGTTCAAGTTACTTGCGTGACATTCCCATAGGTATTATTATCAGCGCACTACTCCGGCGTAATGTTCAAGTTTCTTGCGTGACATTCCCGTAGGTATCACTATCAGCGCACTACTCTGGCATAATGTTCAAGTTACTTGCGTGACATTCTCATAGGTATTATTATCAGCGCACTACTCCGGCGTAATGTTCAAGTTTCTTGCGTGACATTCCCATAGGTATTACTATCAGCGCACTACCACGGCGTAATGTTCAAGTTTCTTGCGTGAAATTCCCATAGGTATCTATTACTATCAACGCATTACTCCGGCGTAATGTTCAAGTTTCTTGCGTGACGTTCCCGTAGGTATCTATTACTATCAGCGCACTACTCCGGCGTAATGTTCAAGTTTCTCGCGTGACATTCCCATAGGTATGTCAGTGCATTATTCCGAGACGCGTCTGTTGCATTTTCAAATTCCAATAAAATATATATTTTTTTAAATAACTCTTAGTAAGAATTTGATTCCAAGTATAAGAAACAACGTTATTTAGCGTAAATCCGATTTCTGTTGAAGCTTCAAAAAAGGGGTATAAAAGCAAAGACAGCAATATCCTACTGTGGTGTTTCTGAGTTTTACTTTTTACAAGTTTTACAAAACTTGTCACTACCCGAGAAAATTTCTCTAAAATCTATGAAACCTAAATCTTATTGGAAATAACTTTTTAAATTAATTACCACCTCGGTTTTTCTTTTATATACATGTATAAATAAATGTTTTACTTTTAAATATGGATATTGCTGCATTTGCTACCAAAAAGTGGATATTGCTGCTTTTGCTATTTACATAATTGAATTTTTTGGCTGTCTACCAGAATGTTTCAGTCTAAAATCAACATCGACTTTCACTTTAGTATGAAGCGGCCATTTTGTCACGTGACACCTCGGGGGCTGATTGATTGATGTGGATATTGCTGCTTTTTCTTTTAACAGCGATTTGGAAATATGATTTCGGAAGGATAGAGCTATATTGCCTATAAAATCTCCAATTATATACATTCTTAATAAGTGATCCCCGGTTCAAAACATTTTTGTATTTTTTTGGAAATTGCTGCCCCTTGCTTCGACGCCCCTTGATTGTGGAACGCTCCTGGTATGAGCGGACAATGCCGCAACTTCGCTAACTGCCGCGTCACAGCACACACCACCCCACCGCTCCCTCTTCGCCAGCACCCCCCTCCGCGACACGACGTGTCTCGTGTGAATTAGCATCTCGACCAGCGATGGACGCGCCCGGCCGCGGGCTGCGGATCGATGAACCTTACAAATTCACAGACCGGACAAAGCCCCGGCGCGCCGCGGTCATTTTCTGGCCGCTCATCGGCCGCGTAATGGGGCTTTTGTCCATTTGGCGGGAAAGTTTATTTTGCAAATCCGTTGCCTCTTTACACTGTCCAATAAATCGGTGTATGTTCGAATGTATCGTTGATTTTGTATAGGGGTCATCTTCAAAATATGAAAAGAAAAAAACTGTTTAATTTATATGCATTATTAGTTAGAGTAAAGTAGATAGCATTAGACGTTTTGTTATACCGACTAGTTTGAACATCGGTATCTTATATTCGACTTGGAACCCCAAATTCTAATTGATGTCCTATCAAAACTATGACATTATTTTTTCAAAATTAGTTATTGTTTTGTTTTATCGCCGTTTGTTTCTTATTTGATACCGCTATATCTGCGACTATGGAAAAAATGAAAATCCTCGTTATTTTCGATGATGAGTTCTATCGTGACACTAATGCTGAACAGACGGCACGTAATATCAATGGCGTGTATGGACCAGGTATCCCAAAGAACGCACGGTGCGTTTTTGGTTTAATCTCCTCTGTTCTGGGAATTTCGACCTCGATGGATGACCGGAGACTACAGTTAATAATGACGAATTGAACGCAACATTATAATACTTGTTAGTGGTAAGAACATTCCGTAATGGTGAAATACCAGAGAAGAAAAAGTTTAAGTGGAAATGAATTCATCTCAAACCACGTCAGAATTAGGAACAGCTTTCAGCATAAGTGACAAAATGATATCGATTCCTTTGCGTCGAATTGGGAAAATAAAGAAACTCGCAAAGAGGACAAGTGTCAAGTCGAGGCTCGCTTGAATTTGTCGAGTCAGCATATAGGTGAGGGAATTTTGAATCGTACTGTTACTTGTGATGATAAGTGTATCCTGTATGATAATCGGAAATTTTCGCGATGATTGGACCTATGGAAGGCAGCCAAACAATATCCCAAATGCAAATTGAGTTGAAAGAAACTTCTTGTTACTGTGTGGTGGTTCAATGCCGGTATTATTCATAACAGCTTCTTGAGATCTGACAACAATTACTGAAGAAGTATACTATCAACAATTGAAAACGGTGATGGATAACCCCGCTATCAAACAACCGAGACTTGTCAATTGCTCTAGTCTATTACTTCTCCGCTATAATGCTCATCCACACGCTGCACAATGGACCATCTTAAAATTACAGGAGCTTCGACTGGAAACTCTCCGTCATACATCTTATTAGCCAGAGATTGCATCTACTGATTTACATTTTTTTTCGGAATTTAGATAAATTTTTACAATGGAAAAATTTCAACTTCGATGAGATAGTGAAAAACGCTTTTAAAGAGTTCATAAATTCCCGTCCCTAGGATTTCTGTAGCAAAGGCATCAACGAACTTCAAGAGTCGTTCATTTAAGCTTGTGTTAATTAAGCGGTAAAGATTTACGTTTACGGCTACTCTCGGCTAGTCTCGAGAGCCATGAACATGCATCCAAAGATGCGTTTAACTCTTCGTAAAAATTCTAAATGACCTTCGGAATTTGTAGGGACAGATGTTTTCAACAATTAAAAATAATCTCTCGTTTAACAATGGCGGATCTCGTAGTCCACCCGACATAAAATTGGCTTCTCATGTCGGGGTTTAGGGGTTCAATACCCGGTGAGGTCATAATATGTGTATGTATGTATATATATGTGTATAAATTCATAATATGTATGCATTAAACATAAAGTTTGTAATGTACATATTATGTAATAAATAAATAAAAATTGAAAAATTGAAATTTTTTCAAGCCTGAGTGTTTTCATTATGTATTTCGCCATAGTAATTGGGCCTCAAGGCCTGATGTAGAGATGAAAATAAAGGATACCTAATTATAATAATTTCTTGACTTTTGAACAAGTCGTATTTCTTGTACTATTAAAAGTTAGTACGAATTCCATTTTTACTTTAATCGACTCAAATCTCGAAGCACTGCGGTGCTTTCCAGTTAATAATTATATTCAGTGTTTTACTGTGTTTAAAAAACTCGCAAAATGTTGAAATTAAATGACTCAATCTTTAAATCCAACTAGAGCGCGCAGCATGTATCAATTAACCTGGTATTTTCGTACGTGGAAGTGGTCTTTATCTTCGATTATATCTGCGAGTAATAGTTTAGCGTAGGTTTATTATATTTCCGTTTCTGATCGCCATTAAACCTACATAAGCCGAAATATTTATATTTCTAATAAACCTTTTACTGGGTTACCGTCATGGGGCGACGTTTAGCCTAAAAACCCATTTTGTGAGACGTTTTTCTTGACACAATGCCGCCTGCTCCATTTCCACCACACGCCATGTTTCTTTGGCTTCGTGTCAACGGCGTTTCATTCTCGCGAGCTAATGTCACGATACCGGACTCCCCTAGACGAGAGAAATCCACTCTTTATTGACCGGTCCAATAGGCGTAATGGTGTACCTACATTACGGTGCGCCACTAATGTATGGAAAAAAATTGTTCGTCTTGTCTCGAATTGCAATAGTGAAAAAAGTATGCTAAAAAAGCATCTTTTAACTATACCTCCACAATGTTTCATAACGATTAGACAACATCTTTTGTTTCCGGATTGAGCTTTTATGAAGTTATGAAATATTAAGAAAAATAGCCCATAATTTATCTTTTCTCACAGGCATAATATTGATTAAATATTTTTATAATTAAACAACTATTTAAGGTAATTATTTTAAGTGTATTAAATAGTAATATAAGTCATTACAATGTTTTATTTTAGGTGATACATGTAATTATCAACAAAATCATTTTTTACTCTCAAATTGTGGCACCGCGAGATGCTATTACAACTTTGATGAATCCATCTCTTGCTGTTTTCGAAGATAAAGTTGCCGAGACTTCTTAAAACTGCTTCCGTATAGTACAGCTAACGCAGAATACGCGATTTACCGTCACCACCATGTGTTATGTACGACTGAAATTATTTTTAGACACTTGTTGAATTATTGGTAATTATAATGATGTTTTGCTACCAATTTATAAGATCATAGTATGCGGCGGCTTCAAAGATCATATTAGGAAATTAAAAGAGTCGTCACGAGAATTGTATCTTTACGACTCTCAAATACAAGGTTGAAACTTGCGAAACTCTATCTTGTGTCGTAATATTCTCTCCTGTTTTCTTTCTTGCTTTATACAGCTTGTTCTTGTCTAAAATTGTAACATCAGATTTGATGTACAGAACTGCTGAAGCAATGGCTGCTGCTGTTTTATCTGACACTCCATACCTGTCCGAAATTTTCGCCAATGTAGAAAAATTGATAGTGGCGGCAGGCCCCTCGCCAGAAGTTGGTGTTGCAGTTTTGGAGGTAACAGTGATGTCAGATGTAGTTAAATCAGATGAAATGAACGTTTTCGATTTGATTCATAGATGAGGTTTGTCTGGAATATTTCTTTTTTCCAATGGTTTTGTTACAATTACCTCTGGGTTTTCAATCATCATTTTTTTGACCTTCGCTGATCAGTAAGGAAGCTCTACTTTTGCACAGGTACTTTATAATCTCTGGGACAGGGGTATTAATTAACTTCCTTAAATTTACATTATGAATAGTCAAACTGCATTTTACTACTGCGATGGAATTAATTCCTCTTGATTTTTCTTCGGTATCTTAGGGTGAGATTTATGGATGTTTTTATACTTTGAATGATAGATAGTATTTCAACATTTGTATAACTCTTATACGTGTAACTGTATTAATTAAAGCTTTTATCAAACTAAAGCTCTCGAAATGAAAGCTATTAGTCATCTGTTTTATTTGTTACAATGTCACAATGTTACAATGTTACAATGCTACTTTCTGAAATGATGTATGATTTTTCGTGATTCTTAAGCCTCGTAAAACTTCATAATTTCTTCGTAAGTTGGCTACACATTTTCCTGAATGACACCAAGTGCAGTTCATTTAAGGTTTTCCGAGTTCAATTAATAGCGCCAACAAGCACAAACGCGAGCTTTCTCTTAAACAGTTCGAGCAATACCCGTGCACGAGTTGGCGCGCGCGAGCCTAGTGCGGGGCTCCCGCCCTCCTCACGTCAGCAAACAATGGCGTGTATTTGTTATTATTCATAGTAAAACACTATATTTCGTGTATAAAAATATTAAAATAAACCTAATATCTCAACTTGCAGTAACATTAATACCAGACAGAAAATCGGATAATTTTTTTTTAAACTTTGAGGCTAATCCGGAGACAGAAGATGACACTTAATTTGAATAATTTTTTACACACGTAATTTTTACGTTATTTGGCACCATTCAGTCGCTATTAGAAACGCACGATTCAAAAAAAAATTTCGGCCCGGCCTAATGTAGGTACATACTTCTCGAGTCGTAATAGAGTACAACCACCCAACGCGGAAATATATGTCTCGGTATCACGAAAACTTTAAAAGGTTGCGCACGAATGCATGTGCGAGTATATCAAAATGAAACAGTTGATTAATTCCAAGTAGCTTGACGATGATTAAATAACGTAAACATGACGGAACACATACAACACTCTTTATTTTTGAAGTGAAGTGAAGAAAAAAATATTGTAACGGAAGTTGCGCACGCGCAACGTACGTATTGTAGCGGGAATGCGTGTAGCGGGAAACAGCATCTAGTAAAAATGCGAGAACACGAAATGCACTTGAAATTATTGTTCCAGTAATATCTAAATATAATAATATCGTTCGAATATAAGGATAAAAATCGAAATTACACGGCTGTAGAAAGACTCGAACCTCGGACACACGGACGACAACGCGGCAACTAAATGACATACCCACCACCGCTTCCCTCTAGCCCTTCAAAAATATATTATAATACACATTGTGAGAGTAGGGGTTATCTAAGACACGAACCATTAATTTACGTCTCCTCCGTGATTTTTCACGGGTGTACGGCTAGTAAATAATGTGTTGTCGACCATTGGGTCCCGGGAGGTCCCGATGGGAGATTCTGCGGAGATCATAATTTTACGATTTTTTATATATTTGCAAACTCTACGTGTTGCAGAGGGGAGGCACTTCCCCTCTGCCTGGTGCTGCTCCTGTACCTACAGTTGCATATCTGCCGGTCTTGACCTCTCTGCCGGGGATCATTTTGTTTTTATTTGTTTATCGTCTCTTTTTTTCCCAGCGTTTTGGACGGTTTTGTTATTCTTTTTCTTAGTGCTTTTTATTTTCAACTTCCAACAGAAGCCACTACTGCCACCGCCGTGGAACTTATCCTTATCTTTATACTAGCTCTTCGTACCCGGCGTTGCACGTAAGGATTAAGTTGAAAATAAATTTGTGGTGGGAAACAAAGGTTTGATTCGAACGGTATAGATTTGCATCGAAAATATATCAGAAGGATGGGTAGGGGTAAAGGAGGAGAGGGGAAATGAAGCCTATTATACCCGCCGAGTCCTAAAGAATAAGTTTCCAAATTTTGAGTCTGATCGGGCAAAAGGTACAGATTTGCGTCGAAAATATATCAGCGGAGGGGAAGGGCTAAAAGAATAGGGGGAAAGTATCGCCTATGTTACCCGCCGAGTCCTAAAGAATAAGTTTCCAAATTTTGAGTCCGATCGGTCAAACGGTACAGATTTGCATCGAAAATATGTCACGGGGAGGGGAAGGGTATGAAAATATGGGGGAAATGTTGCCTATGTTACCCGCCGGGTCCCAAAGCATAAGTATGCAAAATTTGAATCGAATCGGAGAAACGGTGTGGATTTGTATAGAGAACAGACAGACAGACAGACATTGAGGTTTATAGGTATAGATATTATTTCTTTATTTTGGTTTTATTTTAATTACGCTTATTTTTACTATATATAATTATTATATACATTTATATTTACATATTTTCCTTTCATTGTTACATTGAGATTGCTTTTGAATAAGATATTCTATAATATGTATTAACTCCCTTGTGGCTTTTCTTTTGTTCTTTATGATTTGCTTTTATTTGGTCATAAATGAATTTCATTTACTTATGGTTTCTTTTATTACTTTATGATTTACATATTTCTTTCTTATCTATCTATGTTCATTCTATTATTAAGATTAACATGCTTATTTATTTCTTATTTTTGTGTATTTGATTATAATATGTACACATGTTTAATTTTTTTATGCATTTTATTACAATATGTATATTTTTTTACGTTTCACTTTTGAAAATGAAGACATCTTCCAACGGCAGTGATGGTTTTGTTTTTGCGGTCGCGCCGCACAGTGGGTCGAAACGGGAAAAGGACTTAGGGACCAACTTTCTTTTTTTACTTTTTTCTTTATGCGGATGGATAGAGCTCATTAACCTTATCAATAGTTGTCCCATGAAATTTTTTCTTAAACTTTACAGTTTGGGCAAAAAAAAAGTTTTGTATTTTTTGTATGGAGCAGATCAAATTAAATTATATTTCTGCTAAGTGGTGACTGACCCTGCTTTGAAACCATTTTTTTCTCATACCTTGTCTAGTCTACCATCGTTTGATGCTATGAACATGTACATAAACTTGCAACTCTACCAGATAAAAGTATCGAAAAAATAAAAAAACGTATATATTTATAATATTATTTTTTATTTTATTAATTTCTTTTATGTCAAACTAAATATGAAATAGTGAGTACAAGTACATTATAACACAAATAATCAACAAAAAACCCAACAAAACTAGACTACAAACTAACTAAATGAACACTTAATAATACAACAGCAAACTTATTTTTTTACAATTGTAGATAGTAGTTTTACGATATATATAAGGGTGTACCAGAGCTAGCAGCAGAAACTTGACCGGTAGATTCCTGATTATGTTATGAGTCTAAAATGTTCAAGCAACCATGGCCTAATATCAATAGTTATGGAGATATGCAATATCAAAGTTTGCTTTTTTAAATTTTTGCAAGGTTTTTATTATTTTATTCGACTTGTATTAAAGCGAATGAATTTTTCATAATTGGTATAAGTTACTGTAATGATAGTTCTACTTTTTGCAAAAAAATAAGTAAGAAATATTGAAAAAAAAATGCAAACTTTCATATTGCATATCTCCATAACTATTGATATTAGGCCATGGTTGCTTAAACATTTTAGACTCAAAACATAGTCAGGAATCTACCGGCCAAGTTTCTGCTGCTAGCTCTGGTACGTCATATACTATCGTAATTTGTAAAATAATATGTTTTCTGTTGTATTATTAAGTGTTCAATTAGTTAGGTTTTAGTCGAATTTTGTTGGTTTTTTTATTGATTATTTGAGTACTTTTACTCACTATTTCATATTTAGTTTGACATAAAAGAAATTACGAAAATAAAAAATAATATTATAAATATATACGTTTTTTTATTTTTTCAATCCATTTATCTGGTAGAGTTGCAAGTTTATGTACACGTTCATAGCATCATACGATGGTAGACTAGACAAGGTATGAGAAAAAAAAGATTTTAAAGCAGGGTCAGTCACTTTATTTGATCCGCTGCATACAAAAAATACAAAACTTTTTTTTTGCCCCAACTATTAAGTTTAGGAAAAAGTTTCATAGGACAACTATTGATAACGTTAATGAGTTGTATCCATCCGCATAAAGAAAAAAGTAAAAAAAAAAGTTGGTCCCTAAGTCCCTCAAATTACGGTTTCGACCCACTGTACGCCGCCTCGCAACGGTTTATTAGACTAGCGCTGTACTAGAAATCTATATAATATCTGTGTTGAGACTAATTATTTCTAGTCTCAACACAGATATTTCTAGACTCACTAGAAATATATGTGTTGAGACATAGCTTACAATGGTGTGTAGATACAAAACATAGTATGTAGATATATAGTAAAATAATTATGTAGGCGTATAATTTATTTTCTGTGTATAGTATTCTGGGATATTCTGCCGTGTATATGTGACCTCTCTGGCCAACGTTTTAACCTGACTTCGGTACTGTATTGCAAGGCAATACTTAACCTACACTTCAACACACACTCATCACATCAGCCCTGATGATGGACCCTGCAATGGGATCCGAAACGTTGGCCAGAGAGGTCACATATACACGGCAGAATATCTCAGAAAACTATACACAGAAGATTCTGAACGATCATGAAAACCTAAGGACGTATAATTTATTCTTTCCTTACACCATTCGCCATAGGGTAAGGAATGAATAGATTAAGAGCGAATATAAAGCTGATCTTAAGGTAATTAGATTATAAAAAAATTGGAAAAGAATGGTAAGAAATGTGAATGATACAAGTGCTGAAAGCAGCAGAAATAGATGACTCTCCGGATCTTCGAAAATCAACAGCATGCATAGACGGATGCGGTGAGAGGTATGTCATGATAGGAGAGTGTGGCGCTCTATTCCTCTGCTTATCCTACGAGGAAATGGTAAGCTAGATATGTGGTGTGATAGTAAGCTCTTCTAGATACTGAATGACTATTTATTTCGAAAAACGATTCTGTACATTCATCAGAAAAATCGCATTTGTACAATATTGTTAATTGCTGGACATTTGCCATTGCCAGGACAGGACATGTAAGGACATTCAAAGAATCGTAGCAGTGTATGTATGAAAATGTATATTAAACTAATAAAAATATGTTACATGGAAAAATTACATTTCTGTAACCCACTAATTTAACATAAAGTGAAATTTCAGAATCAATTACTTAAGTGGAAAATTATAGCGAAGGTTGTTTTCGAGGTCACCACCGCTCAACCCTGAGTGATAGCTGCCCGAAAATAAGTTAAGAGAACATTATATTATTAAAGACTTCATTTTCTGTAGGCCGCACTGACTTAATAAATTACCTAAAGCTTAAGAGGCGGTTTTCTCGATGGATATTATCCCTTTTCCGTAGTATTATCTAACACGATCGTGCTAACGTTCCTAGTGTACTCGATTTCATACATTTTAAGGTGAGGCTTGGCAGACCTCCACTTCCAATTTATCAAATTGAAGCTCGCCGTATCGCTGCCATTACAATAATTTTACCGCATTTTTACATTAGGGTTATGGGCAAAATGCAGAGTGCCAATTTACCGGCCAGATAAGGGGCCGGTCGCGAATGTAACGCCGAGAGGGAGCGGCCGTTAATGAAACTAACGCCAATACGACATCCCTCACTGCGCCATTACAATTTTCTTTCAAGGAGTTTATGACATGCACTATTACGCAAATTATCCCATCGTATACATTACATCCGGGTGTAATGGGGAGTGTTCATTTTGTCCAAATTAACGAATGTACATTTTCAAAGTGCGGGTAGTGGTGACGCTCGCCTAGTGATCTGATGGACGGTAGGTAGGTCGAGCCCCATCCCAGGACACCAGCAAGTTAGTCCTAATTTCATAGCACAAGCGTTTAGCTTATTTCGAAGATAGTAAGAATATTGATGCTTTTTTCATCTCATCTCCATCATATTTCTTTTAAAAAAACAATCTGAGTTTTAGCGCAGTAAAAATACTGATATTATAACAAGTTCATATTTTTACTGGAGAAAAAAGTGAGAAAGATCTTCATATTATTTTACCATACAGATCAAGTAGATTAAGCAAACTACAGTTACTCCACACTATTCTAAAATAATATCATACGTTTATTCAATTAAACACGGAGTATATAAACATTATTTTGTATTTTTAGGAATAACTTAAAGTTCTAGTTAGTAACTAAATTATAAAATACATTTTTTTTAGATATTTTTTAATTTTACTCCCTTTAGTTCAAGCTGGATATATGTATTATATATTTAATTTTACTTTCAATCTCTTCTTCTGTATCTTTTGTCATAATGCTGTATTTTGTATATATGTAATATGTAATATGTAATATAGTGTTCCTATATAGCAGACCTGGTATTGCACCCACATCCTGGGTACCCTGAAAAAACTCATTATTATTATAATTAATTGGCAATTTAAATGTCTATACCCTATGGATCGACGTTAATTATATTTTCTTAGGACTGGGTTTAGCTGGGCCAGTTCCGAAAAAAATGAAATACACTCGGACCTCGTATAACACGGTTATATGGTTCCACAAAAACCTCGTGTTATACAAATCCGTGTTATACAAGGTTTGAAGTTCATACAAAATTAGGGTTTGCTTTCCAAAAAAAATCGAAGATAGTTTATATGAATATGTACTTTATTTTTTTAATAAAAATATATCAATTTACATATTTATTGAAAAAAAACTTTAATAACACATATAATATAATTTCTCTTAATCGTAATCATGTATTTTATATATGGATACATATTTGTATAGTCTTCTATTTTTTCTTCTTTATTAATATGTTCATACATATTAATTTTATTGATATACGAGTATAAATAAATAAATATAATGTAGCATTCATTCATCACCGCTGTCACTTAGAATAATTCTTAATTTTTACTCTTTTTCGACATCGGATGTGAGTTTTCATCATCGGAGGAGGGCTCTGAATTTCTTGTGATTTTAGCCCTCAAAAAATCGGTTATAAGCGATTGTCTGCTTTTAGCATATAAATCTTTACGTATTTCCTTATAAGATTCCAAAATCTGTTGTAATTCCCTCTTGAATTTCGAACTTCTTTCCATTATATTTCCTTTTCAATATTTTTTTTCTAATTTAATAGCCAATTCCAAGCACTCATTTATAGTTTTTAATGTGAAACATGTAGCTACCTTGCTGCAACTGCTTTCTGAGTCATCAATTGTGGTAGTTTCATTCAAAATTTCGATTAATTATTCTTCGATCCTCCAATACTTCTTGAATATCATGGATATCCTTGTCATTAAAACCTTCTATTCCAATACCATGACAAATATTTATTGTCTTTTGGTATTCATCTTCTATTGGTGGTAAAACATTTTCTTCGGAGAGTACTTCTGGTCACAGCTTTTTCCAATAAGAATTTAAAGTTAATTGTTTTATTTCTTTAGCAGATGCAGAAACAATATTGACACGATTTCGAATAGAAAACTTTTTCCATGCTTGTGGAAGTGTTAAATTTTCACATTGATCGATGGCTTCTACTATTTTTTCAAATTTTCGACGAGTAATAAGCTTTAAATGTTGAAATTATACCTTGGTCTAAGGGCTGGATTATAGATGTAGTGTTAGTTGGTAAAAATAATATTTCAAAATTAGGATGTTTTAAATCTTGCGGATGACCTGGTGCATTGTCCAATATTAATAAAATTTTAAAAGCAAGATTCTTGTTCTTCATATAATCTTTTGCATCAGGTATAAAACAATTGTAAAATCAATTTTTAAAAAGAATACATATTTAATTCATTTATTTTACTGAAACCGTGTTTTAAAAAGCGTGTTGTACAAAAAATATGCCAATTTATACATCCGTGTTATATAAAATAGTGTTATATAAAACCGTGTTATACGAGGCCCAAGTATATTCGATTATTGTTAATATTATTGTTTTTCTCAAAACTTTCACGAAAGATTACAATTTTTCATTTTCAATCGTGTTGTGTATTGTAAATGAAACCTTTTTGGGTTGTCCTAGATTAAATATATAAGGGTTTTATTTTACGCGATTAGTGAAATCGCGGAAAGTTTAGTATATTATTAACCTAGGACATTATGTAGGTGCGTGTAATAGAGAAATTTGAATATGTCGTGTACTCGACCGGAACATATAATATAGCGTCCTTGTGACGAATGGAAAAATAAAAAATAAAACAAAATTACTTGGCGGGACCCTTTACCGTCAACGGACTAGTCCCACCTAATTTATAATTTCATTTGAAATTGGAACGCCGTGATTGCAGGGTTGCAAACAACGTAATAATAATTCATTGAATAAAACAAGCCACACACGCCGCTAAAAGATTTGAGCTTAAGATTGCACATTTTTTTACATGTTTAATTGAAACCTTAGCCCCTCGACCTCGATCGAAGAATTAATTTCGTTTTCCAGAGACCCGTGACAAATCTGTTTTTGACAGTTTATGTAAATAAGTGTAAGATCTGGGTCGTGGTTACCAAATTATAAGGAAAAAAATTGTTAAAAACCTGAAAAGAAACGGCTTAAATGTCACGAAAATGTCATGTAAATTATGCTTTCAGACACTCCTTTTCATTTGAACAAAAATTCTAGCCAGATTGAAAATGAGCTGCTAGGACCGTGTGTATATAAAGATTCAAGTATAAGTGCTTTACATGTACACTGAATATAATGCTGAAATATACCTACTATGATCCTGACCGTTATTGTGTGATAAGTTTTCGATTATTCGTTATTCGGCTGGCAATTAGAACCTTTAAATCACAGTAACCAATCGTCGCTACAATCCGACACACCAATAACGCAATACCAGTCACAGATATTACACTCTTAATCTTTTCCTGTCATTGAATAACAGAACAACGCCTTTTATATTATACGAAATGGTGTTATTTCACGCTGCAAAAAATAATGATGTATGTGTTGGCTTTATCAGTTGACCACGTGAATCAAATAATACGGTGGTCTTTCAAGTCGGCGGCGGCGTAGCCCGTTCCTAAGAAATATTAACATTTTCATTTTCATTTGTCACGCCATTACCCACATTCAAACCCAGCTGTCATTGCGTCTCACTCGCTTACACTTCGCAACGGTGTGCATATAAAAAATGTTTTACAATAACGCAATATAAAAAATGTTTAAGATTAATGGTATGGTAAATAATGTTCGACAGGATTTATGTTCACGATTAAACATTAAGCATTAGACGTTTTAAAAGCAAAATAAAAATATCGTACACAAATATAAAATAAGTAAATTAAATGCATAAACATAATATATCGTGAATATATTTTTATTATTACTATTATTAATTTTTAACCAAATTTCAGTTTTACAGAATTACAGGTTACTATATTTTTGTCGACAGGCACGACTTTTGTCGAATTAAAATTCTTGAATTTACCATCCCTTCGAGTAGCTACCCTCGAGTATCTACCGCTTTTTTAATGGCGGGCCAATAAACTTAAATTGCTCGGTTAATAGATACTTTTAAAAAGCCTTGGAAATACATTCATCTATCTTTTAATATGAGAAAGATAAGTTACGTTGATAATCAACAAAATGAAAAAGATATTGTGGTTGTTAATACTGTTCATTATCTAACTGTTAGATTAATACGGTAACAAACGGATATTTTGAACTTGTTTCACATGACTACCTAGTTAAAGTCTATTGTTGTAAAGATAAGAAGTGTGACCGTGAACCTACCCTAACCTCGTGGGGGCAGAGCGAAGGTCGAAAAAACTTGAACCCTCCATTTTACGTGCATCTCGCCCCCAAGGGCGGAACGCTCAGCCGGAGATCTTATCAACCCTCGGCTCTACGAAAACTTTCGGCGGAATAATTTGCGAAATTTTTAGTGCCAGCTATATGTAATATTTTACAAAGGCTTTCTAACTTGGACTCCGCCGGATAATAATTCTTACTTGAAACGTTTTTATGTGGGATCTGTCACTGACGTTTTTATAAGGAATTTTTCTAGATGAGGTAATGTTCAATTCGATTAAAAAATTGAATTAATTTTCATGCAATTGAATGTACATAATTCATTTGGTATATTTAGTTATTAAGTAAACAAAATTAAACGCCTTATTACGGAATGTTCTATTTATCTAATCTTCAAAATGATATCGGTAGCAAATAAATTGTACTAAGATATATAATTACGAAAATGTCCGTTATTTTGTAATGCAGCATGAATATTTTAATTCTTTAAATTTTTGGAAAATCAGAAAGATGTGACGTTATGATTATCCCTATTACCAATTACCTCGTAATCATAGAATCACGAAATGTATTCAGTATGTAAGAATATACATGCAAGCAGGAAGGCAGGTATTTATCAATACATATTGGTTTTCACTGAATTTATTCATGTAAAGTTGCAATCGTTTTAAACATATTAATTAAAGGCGGGAATTAAGTAAGATAGGAGGCGACATTTGGTTCTGCCGTTATCAGGTGACGCCAGTAGGTACAGTGAGTGCGCTAGCGTACGAAGCCCGCGCGAGGAAAAACTGAAAATACTGCAATCTATGTAAGTGGGCTATAGGGCATGGCGTGAAACGTACTCGTCTAGTTAGTGCAAATTGTGAAAAGTATGGGAGACATAGTTTTGTACACTGAAGTGAGTTTTATTTTGTCATTTATACATGTTGATGATTGGGACTTCACTTCTCGCAATTATTGCCGTGACAAAATAAAACTCGGTTGGGTATGTTGTACAAAATTTGGAATAATTTAATAATCATTTTTAAAAATTTTATGCATTATTTTGACAATTTTAAAGTGTCAATAAGATCTTTCATGTAATCGTTTTTTGTAACCTATGTATGGCGTGTCACAAAAAACGAAAGTTTTTGATGATTCACTCATAATCGTCTTTCTTGAAATTATTTCAGCAATTTTTGAAGAACATCATTTTACTGAATAATAACTTTTGTGTATTCCCAAGAAAAACTCATTTTCTTTGGTGATTTGCTGAAGAAAGGCCAGCGTCCCGGTATGAGTAATACTATAATTTATTCATCCGTACCGCCTCCTCGTTTTGGTGGAAATGTTTCTTGAAACACGTGGTTCGGGTAGATATTAGTAATGTTTGTGGAAAAGCTCCTGTAAGCGATAGTACATTTGTACGTGCGTGCTGCGTGATTGTAAGGTCAATATAAAACTCCTGTAACATTTTTCGGCCATGATTTATTGAGGGGCATAAGGAAATTGAATAGATTTATTGTTCGGATTTTTTTTTGTAAATTGAAATATTACACTAATGTCAAAAAAAGAAACGACATACTTTCTTGGCGAAGAAGAAAATTGAACAATGCGGATATATTTAATTTTATAAGAATTCAAAAATAATTGCTTCAGATTCTATAAGGTGTATTTTTTAATTTTAGGATGAGATAGGAAAATTTAATAATATTGCATACTTTTAGGTGCAAGATAAAAGATCATTTCGTGAACATTTTAATGAAATCACATTTTTATTATAAGTTGTAATTTTAAAACAAAGTTCTTTGATGGTTAAAGGGTTGTTATATATACATAGTAATATGGCGTTATTCTACCGTGTAACGTATTCTCCCTGCAAGAAAAAATCTAAGTCCCCGTTGTAACAACAAATTCTCTCAATGTATATAAATAAAAATGTAAATGTTCGTTTGTACAAAATTGCTAATCTCTGAAAGTTCTTCACCAATAGCCTTGAAATTTTGACACAATGTTGCATTCAAATATGAGGATGTTTTTGTATACCTACTTTTTTATATGCCTACTATTTATTTATATAAATAAAAATGTAAATGTTTGATTGTCCAAAATCTTAAATCTCCTAAAGTTCTTCAACTATTTATTGCTTTGAATTTTTGACAGAACGTTCCATTCGATTTCGCACAAATTATTTGAAAAAAAAGGCGCCAGTACCTACCTTTTCAATATTGATAAATCTATACCTATAAAACTCAATGTCTGTCTGTATGTCTGTATGTTCTCTATACAAAACTACACCGTTTGTCCAATTTGCCTCAAATTTTGCATACTTATGCTTTCAGACCCGGCGGGTAGCATACGTGACATTTCCCCCTTCCCCTTTTATCCCTTCCTCTCACCACGAAACATTTTCAATGCAAATCTGTACCGTTTGACCGATCGGACTAAAAATTTGGAAACTTATTCTTTAGGACCCGGCGGATAACAAAGGTGACATTTCTCCCCTCCCCTTTTAGCCCTTCCACTCCCCCTGATATGTTTTCAATCTGTACCATTCGACCGATCGGACTCAAAATTTGTAAACTTATTCTTTAGGACCCGGTGCGTAACATAGGCGACATTTACCTTTCCCCTCTAATCCATCCTATCCCCAGATAAATTTTTGTACAAAACTACACCGCTTGACCGATTGGACCCAAATTTTGCATACATATTCCCCGACCAAAAAAATAGGCCATATTTTATCCCTAGACATCTTATACATCCCAGACTTGATTAAATGGAAACATTGTTTTAATAGAGGCTTTGAAAAACAATGGAACCTTTATTTCCTCCCACAAATTTATTTTCAACTTAATCTTTAATTAACCCGTGCAATTCCGGGTATGACCAGCTAGTACATAAATAGTTATGAACAGTTAAGTTATTTATTTAATTTTTCATTTAGGTATTTGAAAGCTTTTACAAAGTATGCCTCGTTTTCCATTTAACTCCAGAATTTCACTAACGCAATTTAAATAATTGTATAACCCCTCACTACACAATAAACTTAATTTATATTGGAAATTGTTGAGCTACTTTTGAAATAAAATTGTCCCGTGGTTTATAGCCCAATCTATATTATATGCAAAATTGTTTTAATTAGTTTTTTTAAATAAAATAGGTAAAACGTAAAACCGTATGGTTATGCAAAAAAATTAGGATATCAGAAAACACACTATCAGTACTAAGAATACTTAAATTCTATGGGATGTTTTATTACATTTCTAAACTGTTAAGTTCATGAAATAATGAGAGTGCGATATGAAATTAAGCAATTTCGAATCTACGTGTCCGATAAAATCGGACTTTTATTATTCTTTGTTTTTACAATTTTACGAAGCGTGAAATTTGAGGGGTTTAATTAACAAACGGGTGGCGCAATTCTCCGGGACTGCCCCAGACACACGCAGGCGGGCGGGTGGACTCGCCCACCCCCAGCGCGGCCTCGCAGTTTCCGCGCTTCAAGGTTGAGCGAACCTCGGAGTGTTCGCCTCGTGATATCGGCGGGCCGCGGCCGGCTGCAGTCCAGCCCAGCGCCGCGCGCCTCGTGCATCTCCAACCGAACAGCGCGTCCATTGCGTTCGACATTCAAATCGTTGTTTGCTTTACAATTCGGCGTAGCTCTGGCGTAGAGTTTGTCAGTAGCGGTCTCGTTTTTGTTGAGTTGCGGCTGCACTGCGATGTAGTACAGTAATTTTCTAATGAATCATAATTTTTTGAAAGTATTAAACGCACGTTTTGTGTACGTATCGAAATTCTAAATTATTTTTTTGGTGTAAATATTAAGAGTATATTTTTTATATTTTGTACTACCACAATACATAGGTAACAAATGTTTACTTTTTTACGTCAGTAAGAAGTGCAGGAATTAATAATCATTGCGTTGCTTTAGATCAAACATATTATTAACAATAGAGTACAACAAAATGACAATGTTATTTTTATCTCAGAAAGGATGAAAGCTCTATGTATATTTTCTTATTTTTTTAGAGTTTATTTTCAGGACCGTATTTATGTTAATATTAATTTGTGTTTTCATAACATCTGCATTTTTAAGTGCGTTGTGTTAAATTGAAGAAATTCGTATTTACCTAGGTTTTTACAGCTTTAATTAGGACACAATATCATAAGATTTTAATTTTATTATTTTTAGCTTTTTTTAATAATGGATATTGCCATTAAGCTCTAGCCTTATGGCGCACTTGTGAGTGTATTTCTAATTTCACTGATACAACGAATAAATAAAACGGTTTATTGTAGACGTTAAAATATGGGTATTAAATAAACCATTTATTTAATTATTTAGCTTTTATCTTACTACTAAATTTTAATACTTCCATTATTAAAGGTGAATGAAACATTTTATTAACACAGCTGTGTTGGAAATTTATGGCTTTAAGTTTATGACTATTTTTTCTCGTAAATAATCAAGATATTGTTGTGAGCAACTTGAAACGGAATTTTGTAGTGTATCCATTACCATGATTTTGTTTATTGATTGTGATTATTTTTTAAATTACTTTAAAATATTATGAAATTACCAATTAATAATTCAGTTTAATTTTATCACAATGGATTTCTTACGTTCATATATATTTTAATTTTCGGATATTTCTCATCACGAATACGATTCAATTGTTTAATGTCGCGATATTTTTCATTCGACGGGTTAATTTAGAATGCCGATGATAATAATTGATGGTGTACTTTGAATAATCCTTATCGTGATGCCGTTTCTCTATTGATTCAGAAAACAATATGTGAACTAAAAGTATAAATTTGCGTGAACGCAAAATGTTAGACTTTCAATTAAAATGTATTACTGAAGTACGCATTGCATTTTCTTCGTCATCACGCAAGCTCGGCGTGTTAATTATTGTGCGACACGTTTGATCTGAATCTTGAATCTTGAAGCTCTGAAATCTTTTGTTTTTTCCCACTTGTTTTTTTTAAATATTTTGCAATGGTCTTATCGAAAGGTTGAGTGATATAACAAATGAAAATTATACTATTAAAAATAATACTACTCCTCTCTATTCTAAGGATAACAAGATTACTGTAATAGTGATTTTTATCCCAACACTCAAAAACAGCCGGAACGTATTTATTTATGTACGCGTAAAGTTTCTATGAGAAATGTCAAAAAAACGAATTTTTATCATTTTAGCGGAAATATTGGCTTTATTTTAATAAATATTCGGACATTTAAAAACTGAACACTATAATAAAGCACTATTATGATTTATTTTATACTAGCTGTAACCCTTTAAAAATACGAGACTTTTACAAGTCGGTTTCTAAGGAAAAGGATTTTTGTTTTCGAAAAAAAATATTTTCGATAAAAAAAAAAATTATGGAAAATATTTTTTTTATTATGCAACGAATACTACTTTCACGAATACGAATACGAAAATCAAACCTACTTTTCGGCGAATACGAATACGAATAGGAATAATTCAACAAGGTAATAAATAAATAATAGAGTCCCCGGACAAAACAAAATAAACTCGTCTCAATGAGCCGGCACTGTTTTGGGATGAGTTCACTAACAAGTCACGTACACAAACCTATATCTTTATTCTTTATAACAAAAACACAAGTTATACCTATTTAAATTTAACTTACCAGAATTCTTATCGAAATATTTCCAAAAATCACTTTTTTCACTCTTACGAGAGGTCATGTTATTAGATTTATTTTGAAATTATTTTATAAGAGTTAACACTTTTACACACAACGGAAATAAAATGGAACGAACAATATGTATTACAAAACAAAAACTACATGGAATGAGCACTTACCTTTTTAAAAACCCAAAAAAAACAAATGAAAGAACTCATGTTATGAACTCATGTTATGTGAAACAAGAAACAAGTACCAATTGACAGCTTGTGTTCCATAGAAAAAATAATTTGAGAACTCAACAAATCCATTCATTCAATGTAAAGGGAATCCCCGATAATAGAGGTGTGTTCGGATACACGGTGCACAGTCAAACCGTAATTTGCGTTGCGTTCAGTTATAAATAGTTTGTTTTTAATATTCGTAATGATATTCGTGGTGATATTCGGCGAATACGAATATTCGGTAAATGTTTACTATTCGGCGAATACGAATATTCGTATTCGAATTCGTTGCATCACTAATTTTTTTTCTAAAAAAAAATTCATATAAAAAAGTTACGGATGTTACACGAGTATTACGAGGACAGACAGATAGCGAAATTTTTATAATTGTGATTACAGTCGTCACGTTAAAATTGACGATGTGTACAATGTCACAGAATAGAGGTCAAGACATGATTGTTATGATACCGCAGACCATTTACCTTAACAAATTGATAAAATACAGTATGTGCATTCTTACACATACACATCTCAAATGTTTTGCATTTTCCTGCACATTTGAAGGAAATATTTTTTTGCAGAAATTTGAAGGAATTTACTCTCTACTTCGGTTGTACTAGTTCGGTAATTATAATATTTAAAAAAGAATATTTGAATAGAAGTTGTATGAAATCGGGTGAAGATACCTGTGTTCTACTTGCTAAATAAATCTAACCTGCAATGTTTGTTTGACGAAGAGCTTGACCTGGTCACGACTCAGTGAAGAAACTTAACAAAAGAGTTACTTTGGGTTTCTCCTTTGCAACTTTCAAATAAATCTGCATTCGATTTATTTAAATATTTTTATTTAAATCGGATTTTATTTTGGTTGTATCACTCAAATTTAATAAAATAATTATTTAGTTGTATTCGAAAAATATTTGCCGCTGGTTATTAAGACAATAATATAATATCGTAAATTTAAATTTTTTTGAATGGTGCGGCGCTGTTCTGGTTGTTCTGGTTGTTATTTTTAGAATTTATAAACAAATGACAACAAATAACTACCGTCTTACAAAATAAATTACAAAGTTGGTAAAATGTTTATCCTTTGTATTACCAATAGATGGACGTTAATACCAGAGAACATAAAAACGTGCATTTAAAACATAGAAAAACATAGAAATAATAATATTAAATAAAACAAGCTCCTCCGGTTGAAAAATTACTTTAAATATATGTTGGGGTTGATCCAGAACTGGAGAGACCGTTATTAGTGGAGGAAGAATTTACTCTTGAGGAGGCCAGTACCCACCGAAGGTTGTAGAGTTAAAAGTGATGATGATGATGATGACGATGATATTTTGGGGTGCCGAATTCGAATCTTGAACCAGAATTTTTCCAGTTTTTGAGAAAAACTGATTGTTTTGGGATTGACGAATATTATCAAAAATTGAAAAATTAAGTATTCTCATTTTTATTAATTTTTATATATCCTTTTAACCTCGCGATACTGTTCTTAACCTTATTTGGTCATGGGTCAATATAATCATTTCCTCGGCATTGCCAATGCCTGGCGCGTTCACGTTTTAGTTCAAGTCCAACTGAAGTTAGTCAGTCTAGATTAAACAATTTCATTTAAAACAAACACCTTCCGAAAACAATAGTTGAGTTACTTTAATAATGAAATTTTCTTGAAAAACAAGTGAAAATTTCGTATTACGGAAGAAGAAAGTAACGAATTACTTTCTTTTTTTCAGTCGACGACGTTTTTTTTTGCGTAACATATTATTTCCATTAGAAAAACTTAGGCTGCATCCCAGATCCAGTATAGTGGATACTCTTTGTCGACTTGTTGAACATTAGTTTAATTTTCAATAGAGATGCGAACACGGAATATGTGTCACATCAATATTCTTACGGTTTTGAAACTATGTCTGGAGTGAGGTTCGAACCCGCGACCTTTGGATCTCGAGGCGAGAATCCTAACCACCAGACCAACAAGCTACTCATTGCTACAACTTGTTCATGCAATATATTTGAAAGCAACAAAGGAGGGAGAGAGAAGCGCATGAAGCTATCGTCAGATGTCATAAGATATAATGACCACACGTGAATGTGTGCTGACCTGAAAGTTGCTACGGTATCGGGGTCAGAATTAAGTTATGTCTTCGAGAAGGGTAAATTTAATTTTGCTTCTGCTTATATGAATCTGCAGCCGAACAAAAATCAGAACGAATTTATATATTATAGTTAAAAAACCCTTTCTCGGCAAAATGGAGGGTGGTAGGTAACTTTTGTATGTAAAAGAGGCGAAAATATTCTGTCGACTAGTGAAATATATTTATGCTTAGTAATAATTCTCTTTCTTGACTGAGTATCGTGACCATTTCTTCTGTCTTTACAGCGCATCAGATTTCTTTCACTCTTCATAACAATATATAGGTTTTAACATAAAAATGAAATAAATAATAAAAGGTCAAAAGGAACATATATACGAATATACGTAAAGTAATACCGCTGTTTCGTACGTTCAAAAGAAATTAATTTAATTTTTAATTCAAATGGGAGACTGTTAAATTTAATTGGAACAGATAATATAATTTTCAGATTTTATTGATATTCATGTTCGACCAATGTTTCGAAGATGCGGAATTTATAAATTAACTTTGTGGTCGACCACCGTCACAAGCAATTTTCTAATCGATGTTTACAAATATAATTGTTTGTAATAATAACTGGGATTTCGTGTTTTTATGCTTACATGCGTAATAAGAAAACGTTGAATAATTTTTATTAAATTTAACGCCAACAGTTTTTTTATGATCGTGGTTGGATAAATACTCATCTCAATACTCGTAAAATAATCGTTTCCCATTTCTAGCAGTAATTTCTCACGCGAACTCCCAATCGACCTTCTAAACATTTTTTTTTGTAATAAAACAGCTAACCAATGATAAACAATTCCGTAAAAGAGAAAGGAATTAATATTTTGGTAAAATTGAATGTTTTGATGTTTAAGATGGGAAGGTTGTATATGAATCTAGATTAACACATAGTGGCTTCATAGTTTTGTCAGAATTTTGCAGAAAAACTTGAAATGGAGAACCGCTTATGTCTGACTCTTCGAGGGCTTGGGTTTGGATAGGTTATGATTTGAAAAGGTTGCACAGTAAACGCGCAGTTTACCGTGTCAGGGGGCATCCTTGACATGATATAAAGCAATTGGAATGCAGTATTTTGTTGGATGAAAATTTGCATGAAATTCACGGAAATGTTTCGATTGAGCTATTTAATTTTAGATCATTTCGAATTTATACAGGGAGAAACTCTTCGAATAAATTATTCAAGACCGTTGTCAAATTGTTAAAAGAGTATTCCTTCAAAAATATATTTTTCGTACAAAAGTATACATTTTAATCTTACGACGCTTTAAATATATCGCTATTACATTATTTTGTTTGACTTATTTTGGTTGTCTTCTTAATGTTAAGAACTCGACATTTTACGGTGGTCAGACTGTTCCAGGAGCGTTCGATAATTGGTTTTCTTCTTAAATTTTAAAAGTCGAGTTATCAGTTAATTGAACTTAAGCCAATTACTTGATTTTGTAAGTTTTTCAAAATTAAAAAAACGATTAAATTTCTTTTTAAATAACAGCTTGTCACGGTTTCACGAGAGATATTAATGATGCATTTGATTAATATTTGTATTTTTATCACTATAACTAAACTTAACAATTGCGTTTTGTCATTGTTAATATATTAACATACATCTGCTGATTAACGTTTTTTTATAATTAAGTTTCGGTATATAATTCAATATGTATTATTATGGCTTAAATAAAAGAACCATTAATGGCTATAATAATAATAATGGTTTTATTGATATTTATTATATTTAGGTTACCCAAATACAGTTGACCCACTAGAATTAAAATCTCGTTCATGTTTCGGATCGGGGTCAATTTGAACATGTCACAAATAGGTTTTCCGCAATATTTTCTATAATGTATGGAAAAACATGACTGGCATGATTCCATCATGACTTATTGAAGCCGCTCAAGGACATTCGCTTTCTAGCGGCCAGTTAATGACCTTCCAAATAGCTGAGTATTTGAACTAGCGAGATTTCAGGCAGCCTTCCCCTTCCTCGACCCCTACCCAATTATTTTCTTGCGCCATTCTTCGGCCGCCCGGCGATCGACCTTCAAATACGTCGGCCCGTTTAGCCACCCCTCGGGAAGTCCCGAGGGTGGGGGCTTTTAAATCGTGCATTATTAAAATTCGAACATCGTCGAATCGCGTGTAGGTCGGCCGCCGCCCTGTTTTTTGGATTTTGCGCCCTAATTCGGGGGTGTATTGGGGTCAGAATCGCTGGCAGGGCGGGAACGCCGGTCCTCGCGAGAAGAATGGCGGTGGCGGGTGGCCAGTCACTCGGGTGTCCGGTAGCCGAGAGGACGTCCCCTCGCCCTCGCGACCCGCTGGTTGTCAGTGAACTTCGCCAAGTCGCGGCGGCATGTCCAGCACCGGAGGAAAGTTAACAATCTTTCGCCTTTTATTTAACAATGTAAAATGTAGCGTTCCGTCGAAAATTAATCGTTAAACAATAGTGATAATTATTTTTAAGTAAATATTTTTTTAATTAAATGATTGACATTCCTTCGAAATATTTTTTTGAAATTGAAAACATCTATATAATTTTTATTTAATATATTCATAGAGCTGAATTTCATTAATACGCATTATGATGCTTAGGAAATATTAAATAATTTGACTACCATTTGAACTCCATAAATCAAATCAAATATAATAAGTATTATATGGAAAGTAAATAAATTATTTATCGCGTTACAAACTGAATAAATAAATACCAATTAATTACAAATTTTTAATATTTAATTAAATAACTTGACTTGACTCGGGTCATTTTCGTACATTGGGGGAGCGTTAAAAACCATTCGTGTACGAATATTTACCGTCCGTAGACATTTGTTACGGTGTAGCAGATTTTCGTAGCAATATCGTAGCATTTATGTACATGGTAATACAGTCGCGCGTTGGGTAGGTTCAGTGGAGCTCATTATCATTGCTAATAAAGGTTGTTAATGATATAAACATTTATTTTTTACAATAATACATACAAGAACTAATTTATTAATTTTATTTCTATTATTCTACATTTTAATTCGCTTTCGCAAACCGATGTTTGGAAACTATTTTATTAAAATACTTCGAAATTTATGACAATTTATTAAGTCAAAAAGGTGTGTTAATCTAGGTTCTACGTCAGTAAAAGACGACATGTGTCTACCTAAATAGTGAAGTGTTATAATTAAGTGAAATCACGGCTTCAATGTGAATAGTTATACATCAATACTTTCATAAAAATATCCAAGATATGCGAGAAACAATTTATCCTGTTGTAATCTCTAACACGCGCGTCGTACAAGAAGATTCCCGTTGTATGTTCTTGTGAATTGGATAAATAATACCGGTGGAATATTGAATCAAGAAAGAGCTGTTATTCCGAACCATCTCCAACTGAAAGTCACCGAGGAGAGCAAGAAGCGACGGAAGAATCAATCGAGCGGGGTTTGCGTCACCGAGCGTGCCCCGCCAGCAAAGTGTCCCGAGCCAGCTCGCCGGCGCCGGTTCCGCGCATCGAGCTGGGCGACGGGAGCAGCAGCGACTCTGACAGCGTGGCCGGCTGGGCGCAGGGGGGGCGCTGGGGGGCGCAGCGCTGGGGGGGAGGTCCCAGCTCCTTCTACCGACGCCAGCGGCCGGGGCCGGAGGACTTGATGATAGACAGTGACGAGGACTCCGCTTTTATCGTCGTGTCCCTGCCGACAATGCAGCCACAGGTAAAACCCTTCGACTCTTAATTGAGTAGATCCCCGCGAGATACTGGAATGCTCACGTATACAAGGCTATTTGGAAATGATTAGTAACCTCGCAGGACTATATTCCTGCCTTGATTATGAGTAAAAATGCTCGAGCAACCATGACCTAATATCGATCAATGGAAATATGCGACATCAAAGTTTGCATTTTTTTTCAATATTCCTGACTTATTTTTTGTAAAACGTTAAGTTACTGTAATGATAATCCAACGTTTTACAAAAAGTAAGTCAGAAATATTTTTTAAAAAATGCAAACTTTAACGTCGCGTATCTCCAGAATTATTGATATTAGGTCATGGTTGCTATAACATTTTCGACTCATATTCGAGGCAGGAATATATTCCTGCGAGGTTATTAATGTTTTTCAAATAACCCTGTACAGGCAGAGGGGATACCCTCGTGCACGCTCTTCGGTTGTTGAAGCTTTCCACAGAACCGTTCTGCAACATTTAGTTTCTCTGATAATGCCAGGTCTTTCGCTGATGCTCTCTTTTTCTATTGCTTTCAACACTCACCTCATATTTTTTCTTTCACCTCACATTTCTTTATGATACGTTCCACATCGATCCTTCTAATTCTATCCCCTACAGTAAAAACAGTTCTTTATCATTCTAAAATGGTTTCCCTCTTGAGCGAAGTTAACGCGACCATAGAACGTAAGCCGGGTTTACGATTTCAACTTTTTAAGTTCGTATTTTTAATATTAACAATAGCATATATTTTCATATAGATAGTACCCACAGCACTATAGATAAGTATAACTTGAAGGTCTCTTTTCCTCTTTACCATTACTTGAGGAATACCGCTAGGCAGAGTATTGGGACCAATATTGTAACTGATTTACGAAAATGAACTTTGTGACTCATAAACGTGCTTATCAACACTTAAGTTTACTGATCCAGTAGTCTGGGTTCGAGTCTCATTCCAGGAGACTAGCAGTACAGTCTACAAGGGTCTAGCATAGTCTGAATTTAGTAAGGATTTTGGAATGATATGATACGTATTCCGTGTACGCACCTCCATAATTTTTTTTTTAGCTTAACAGTAATTTTTGCTGATGACATTATTTGTATTAAAAAAACTTCCCTGTAGGACTCACCAAAATTATTAATTAAATCATTGTTTCTTCTAAAGATAAAATCAACATATGAAGTATTATGACTGTATAGAATTGCAAAATAATATTCTGTTCCCCGAATAATACATATTTTAAAAATAAAATTTATCATTGTTTTGCAAAGGCATTTATTGTATTATAAAGATTTTAGAAATAATAATGACATTTTTGCATGCTTTATTACTATGGAATAAGATTTCAATATAAAGAATGAGAAATGATAAAAAACACGATAAGTTAAAGGCAGGTACCGCGAGGTCATTGACAATTGAGTTAAGGGTAAAACTCTTCATTGATTTTGATGCAATTCGTTTTGAACTTTTATTCTAGATCCAGTTATGTTAGTTAGACCGAATTTAATGTTGAATTATCTGCGGTATTTTCCTTTAGATTAAAATGCAGACAAACGTCCTACTGGCTAAAATCGTTAATGTGGGCAATAGTCGGTAATTTTCTTTGGATTTTGTATTTTGGCAGGGTGCACTATCTTGTTTGACATACATTATCTATTCGATCTAATCATTAAACATCGCAAATGCTTGTATTATTAAATGAAGCAATGAATGACGAGACGACATGGTTTAGTGTCGGTCTTGCAGTGATAATTAATATTACGTCCAGCGGGGGGCGGTGGCGGGCTGAGCGTGAGGCGGTGCTCCCGCCCTAGAACCCTCGCCGGAACGACGTCCGGAACATTCACCGTTCACAATTTTTTGTCTTAAAAATTTTCACTGTAAACATTTAATTATTTATTAGCATTTGTACTATAGTGTATTTTATAAGACAATATGTGGCGCTGTCAAATTTTACAAACTCTAGGGTATTTATATAGTAGTATAAATTAAAATATTCGCAGTCAACAAACCTTTTTATTATTATTATTATTATTGATAATGGGCAGGCAGCTTAAGCTAATAGGCCCATATAACTGTCTCTCATTTGAATATCCAGCCTATTCTTAAATTGGTTGACACTGGCTGCAGACACATCGCCCTCAGGCAAACTGTTCCACATATTGACCACTCTATTGCTTAATGCATGCTTTCTTGGGTTACACGAGAACCGAGACTTGTTCAACTTCAGGTGATGTCCTCGAAGGCCTACATTTAGCCCGATAGAATCTTGAATGTCTCGATGAGGTCACCTCTTGCTCGTCGCTCCTGAAGAGTGGGCAGTTTCAATACTCTCAGCCTTTCCGCGTATTCCAGGTTTTTAGGACCCAAGGGCAATTTTGTGGCTCGTCTCTGAACATTTTCCAGTAAAACTATATCTTCAGCAAAATATGGATTCCAGATCTGAGAGGCAAATTCGAGGAGAGACCTCACATATGTGTTATAAATTGGAATGATCTTCTCAACAAATACAAAATAGAGTTAGCCTTCATAACCACACTCGCTATGTGCTCACAGGTGCTCATTCATGGTAAGTAATTTTGGCCGGAAAAAATCGTCAGCGAAGAATTATTAATAATTTATTGTGAACGAAAAATAATCATAATGTTTCGTTTCTGCAAAACGCACTGTTGAATAAATGGAATTTTTTTAATCAAAATATTGGTAGTCATCTAAAATATAACAAGTTTCTTGTTTTTATCTTTTATTTTTTTTAAATGAAATATTCCGATAGCTGAATACCTGTTTTTACGTAATATGTATATCAATTAACAAAGAAAATCGTATGACATAAAATATCTGTATTCTTACTAAGTGATCTTTCACGGCCATTTATAAAGATTTAATCATGATCGCTTTATTCATTTCTATACAAATATTTTTTATAAGGTCATGCTCTATGTCTACGTTTTTGGCAAAATTAATTCTCCCTCTTTCTAACTGCTCAAGCGGTCTACTTTATTACAGACCTTGAAAGTATAACATGTCAGAAAACCCTCTAGCCCTGACAAAACAGAAATTCTATGTTCAACATTATTGATAAATGGTCATTTTTTTAATAATTTCCACTTTGAGTCGTAAAAATGCCAACATTATAAAAATAATTTTTCTATTTTGAGTATTTTTCAAGCACTTAAGTAAATTCCCATTTTAATATTAAGTAGCTACCACCTGCTTTCTACACGCGGTAAGCTTATTTCGGCAATTCACGAGAAGTTTTTTTACATCAATGTTATTTATGTAATACTAGTCCAAAATTAATAACCGATACATCACAAAAATTGAGAAATCAATTAACCTTTCAGTATATTTTTAAATTTATTTCGTGCATTGCTAAAATTCTGAAAAAAATAATAATACTATAATCACGAATCATATGACAAATATCATTTGATAGTATGTAGCTGTTCGGAAAACCTTTGTAACCAAACAATATTAAGATGTACAATAAAAACTGGCATGGATATCTATCGACACTTAATCAATGATGAGTCGTATATTACGATTAATAGGATCATGAAGTTACATATATTTTGAGTGTTATTATTATTATTATTATTATTATATATTAAAGCTGTTTTTGAATTCACAATGCTGGGTTCATAAAATGTACTAGCTGTAACTCGTCAAAAATGACGGTACTTTTACATGTCATTTCCAAAGGAATGAGTATTTATTTATAATAAAAAAATAAAAAATACAGATTAAAAATACAAATAGAGAAAAGAAAGAAAAAAGTTTTTGTAAAAGAAGTTACAGACGTTACAGGAAATTATGGACGGACGGACAAACAGACAGACAGACAACGAAATTATTATTATTGGGTTACGAGGGATGATTAACCTTCGGAAGAAGAAGCTTCGAGACAAGTGCCGGGCGAGTTTTTCAACGTTGTGCCGAATTTATTTTAAAAGGGTCATATTCCTGAAAAATCTTGTTTATTCATTATTTCATAGTATTATTAGTTGGTATATCCAGAGTATTAAATTTATCAAATCGTGTCACGATTAACTATTTTTATTGTTTAACCTTACGTAATATTGCCATACGCCAAATTACAAAACAATAAAATATGTATGGTACTCACCAAATCACAAAAAAATATGAACATAATGCTTTCGTAAACTGCACCTCGAATAAGAAGTTTATTAATCGTGAAATTAATCGTTAAATTAATATACTGACAAGCTCGGCAATTTCTCGAGCTGCCTACTACCTGGAATTTTATTTTGTTTATAAATATGGTTTTAAGTTTTAATTTACTATCCTTAAGAGAAATTACGCCAGAAAATGAGACCGTAGTGTCCCGAGCCCGTGTTCGCAGGTGAGACTTTTCGATTCGATACAATCTCTGAGACAGGGTTTCTGCTCCCACGAAATCATCTCGGAGGTAGCTATCGGTTTTCGTAGTTCATTGTGCTCAACCACGCGTCGCTAAGATGGCGTTTGATGTTTATTTTGTCTCGCCCCTCACTCGAGCTTGATTATTGTTGTACGGATATACGTCAAACGTGAGATTGTTGACCGTTCCATTATTCTGCGGAGTTAAGGTAAAGATACACATGCTTCTTTACTGGCATGCTAATGAGCATGCCACTAATAAGCATGCCCTAACAACTGTACACACTTGCTCATTACTGGCATGCTTATTAGTGGCATGCTCATAAATAAGCATGCCCAAAGCTAACAATCAAACACACATGCTTATTAGTGACATGCTCTTGTCATAGAATAGAGACGCTCTTGTTCAAAATGGAAACTTTGCAAACTGAAATAGAAAATTCAAGTGAATCAATAAATCAAAAAAGTTCCCGAGTTTTCATCCGCACATTTTTGATTTTAGTTTGCCTATTAATAAAGTTTCGTAAACATTATTTCTCACTATATTATTTTTACACAACGGTAACCGAGTATTCCACAGACATTCGTGATTCCTATAATAAGTCACGAAAAGTAATGTTTCATCATCTCCCCAACGCGCCATATTTGTTTCATCTGTCGCGGACTGAGAAGATCGCATCGATAATACTAGCCGCGAAGCCCGCGAATGACATAAGCATGCTCATAAATAAGCAGTCAAGTTCACACATGCTCCAAAGATACCCCTTCTCTATGGTGAATGACAGTGGCATGCTCATTTCTAGCAATGTGCGTACACACACGCCACTAATAACCATGCCACTGTCAAAGTCGATACTGCGCATGCTCACGTGCCACTAAATAAGCATGTGTATCAGACGCCTTACTTTGAATCAAATCGCAACTACGAATAATGTAGACAAAATGTAATAAATCTTCGTAATTCAGTCTTTTATATTATTGATGGATTTGGCGTCACGTTGTAGTGTAGAGATTATATACGGTGATCATGAAAATGGGTAAAAAAACAAACTGTGCTAACTTATGTTAGTTTTATACTTCATCAGAGATTCTGTTAGGTGCCTACTCTCCGTAGTTTTTTTTTTACTCAATTTAAGGATGATCAACGTCTTTTGTTATTCAAAATAAAAGACGTTGATGAAAAAATAAAAGGGGAGGTGGGGGTGGAAGGGTGGTGTTATTTAAAAAATGCTCAAGAGCAACAAAATTTTATTCTTATTTGAATAATTTTTTTTAGTAGATTGCTATTGGTCTATAAAACATCGTGAATTTTTTTGCACGAACTTGTTAAATTATAATGTAATGTTTCTAAATATTTGTTTCTGTTCTGATTTTTGCCGATGCCCAAGATTTAATTTTATCTGGGAAGGAAGAAGTAATTAAGTGGTTATTAAAGAATAATTTTATCTTAGTTTTTGAGTAATACGATCGAATGATTTTTGCACACCGTTCCAATTAAATTCTTATTTTAATGTAATCCAATGAAAATGTTCAATATCATCATCTTAGCAGTTAATATATACGTAATTTTTTGACGTGATTCATGATATCTGCAGGATTTATTGCACCTTGTTCTTCTAACTGACTTATACTATTACGGATGGTTAATGGAAAAAAGTTATTTTCTAACCAAAATTTTGGGCCAAACAATTTTGTCGGCTCGGCATTCTTTCCAAAAATCGGGACTTCATTAAAATGCCACGGAACAAATTGTTAAAATTGGGACTGTCCCGCCAAAAGCGAGATGTCTGGTCACTATACTCGCGTGCGTGTGACGAGTCTCACTGCCAAATTAGAGGTCACATACGTGGATTCGTGTTTTATTTCATCCTTCTAATCTCAAGCGGTAACCTCATTATTTACCTCAAGATTTGAGATTCAACTCGTGTACACGATAACGAAATTTATTTCACTAAATTCCTATAAAATATCTCATAAAAACAGTCGCGAAAATCTCCATAGCTAGTTTACTACATCTTCTAATGGACTGTTTTTAGAAAAAAAAAAAATTGTTACAAATTAATTTTTACCGTTTATTGCGAGTTATGATAATGAATACATTATATAGTAATTAATAAACGTGAAATAATGTCTGGTTTTGTTTCAGGCGGCGAGCTATGGAAAGAAGAACGGCGTGTGGTACGGGGCCCCGAGCGTGGGCCAGGGCTGGGGACGAGCTCCCTCGCGGAAGGCCTCCGTGGTGGAGGCCGACCTGCCTGGCGCGGTGGGCGCGGTGGGCGCCAAGCCCTCGGCCGGCAGGGTCATACGCATCATCAACAACATGGACCATACTGTGCAGGTGCATACTGCTTCTGAACTAACACTGCCTATAATATTAATTCTAACAAAAAACTTCATTTTTTGTTAGAATGAAGAAAAATAGAAAGAATAAAAAAGAAGAAGAAAGAAGAAAAACAAAAAACAATATTTTATTTATTTACTTCTTAATTCAGTAATGTTGCCTTCCAACAAACAACATTAATGATAAGATGATTTTTTTCAAATAATTTAATTTGACAAAATATTGTTATTTATCTTTTTTTATTTATGTAGGTCACCGAGTACGTTTTGTATTATTGAATAGTCGTAATAATTTTTATTGTCCTACTAGACAAGCTAGAAAAAAAACATTGCCGAGTCATTTTAAATTCTCACTTTTTCCCATATTTATGGCGGGGAAAAGTCAACACGATTTTTTTATAAAATAAATCGTAAAATGATGGTTTTAACGCCGTAAGCTGCAGCGAAAAATGTAACAGTGTGGAGTATGTGGAGGTGACGTGCGGGCTAAAATCGGATCGTAGCGCCTCGGCACGATTGCTTTGTCATCATTACGTTATAGCGAGTGCATACTGCCCCTCTATGTGTGCCGATCCACCCCGCTATACCAATATGCCCCTCACTTCCCTATAAGTACAAACACTTCTTGATTGAACAACACATCATTTTAACTCGATTGATTTAATGCTATAGAAATAAGCGAAATAACTTATTTATATAAATAAAATTTTAGACAGAGTTTCCTAGAACAGCTTTATTTATAAATTTAGTATATGCTAGTTAAAGTTTTAATGTAATTAAATCTTATAATTAAATATTTATTATCTTTAAAATAATAATAATTAAAGTATTTTATCTGTAAACACATGTTCTTTATTAAAAAAACAAATTAACCCAATACTTTGATACTTCAAACATATGATACTAGGAAGGAAATCATAATTAAATAAATTGAAAATTGAAATATCAATAAGGTTAATATTTATAAGTACATTTTGTTTAATTGGGTTATCTTTTAACGGAGATGGTCTATCAACACAATTTAGTGTGCTCAATTTCCGTCAAAGGTTCATTCAGTTATATGAAATTTAGAAGACAACGATCAGTCAACTAATTTTTTTTTACATATTTGCTAATGCCGTGAAAATTTTCCGTTCACATAATATAATTTCACCTGTATTATTTTTAGTGTCGCGTGCTACTAAATTTAAGGACCACACAACCTTTCGAAGAAGTATTAGAAGATTTAGGACAAGTTCTCAAAATGAGCGGAGCTAAACGAATGTTTGCTGTGAATGGACAAGAGGTAAGTTTTTAAAACAAAAATTAAACAATTTTTGACTCGCTGTTCGGGCCTGATATATTTTTGTTTTCACATTCCTTTATTTTCAATGTCAATAACGAAACGCGTCAACTGAATTAAATATGTCAATTAATACGTAAATTTTTCTGTAATACGCCATTTCAAAACATTTAAGGTTGGGTTATTTTTCTTATAATAATAATCTTGGTGAAGAATCTGCCACGCGATACTGCCACGTGGAGTATTACGTGCTTGATAAAGATTTTTGCTCGCTAATTCATGGTGTAATCAGAAAAATAAAATCTGACATTCAATCCTTGTGGCAATTTAATTACTTTATCATTTGATTTTCGGAGAATTTTCTGAATTTCTAAATAAATCGACGTATTAATTCATCGGGCCACAAACAATATTCAGTCAGCAATATTAATAGCGCGTGAGCTCAGGCGACATTTTCTACATCAGTTTCGAGGATTTTGCGGTAATGGTAAATCGGTTATTCAATCTACTTCGCAGACATAATGCAATACACAAAAAACTGAGGCTTGACATGCTCAGTACTGATCCTTTACCCGAGTTTCGGGAGAAATCTTTTATCTGTGTAAAAACTTGGACGTTATAATGTAGTTCCGTGATAACACAAACCAAAATCTTTCATTTGCCAAGATTAGAAAAACCAGGAAACGTATATATCTTAGCATGCTATGCGTGTTAATGCTAATTTTTATATTATATTATTTATAATACGTCACGTGCTGATATAGATTAAAAATGTGTGTATTTGTAAGTATAAAAATAACAACGGCATATAAATGGGCTTAAGTAAGGTTGCAAAATATGAAGAAAATCAAATTTAAAAAATACTTATAAAATATGCCGCAGGTCGGTAATACTCGTATTTTGTTACGCGCCAAAGTCGGCATGGTTAAAGACAGAAAATTTGTTTTAATGTTTTTTTCAAACGTTGGTGAATATAAGTTTGTTTTCGAATGATTGAATGCATATGAAGGCAGTAAAATACAATTTTTGATAATAATGGGAGCAAAAACAAAACAAATTTTCCATACACTACCTACCCTTAAATACACAAAAAAAGCATTTTAAATTCATCTTTCAAGTTGCCTTTAACCTAAGCAGGGCAGTACTATAGTCCGCTGGTATAGGTCTTTTCATATAAGCTTGCAATCGAGTTAGTGTGGGTACAGTGCATAACACGCGCATTGTTACGCTGTGTTAAGTTTACGGATTTGCCCCTCTCGTATCCGTAAACTTAACACAACGAAGCAATGCGCGTATTACGCACTGTACCCACACTAACTCGATTGCAAGCTTATATGAAAGACCTATATACACTTGGATTGTAGAATTGTAATTGGTTGTATCAACTTTATACGTAGATTCACGGTATTTTTACCATGTAAAAACTTCTCTTTGTTTAATAAATATATAATTTGCTAAGATTTTATACGAGGTTGAGTATAATACGAGTATTTATTAATTTCGATTATTTTAATTTATTTTAATGCGTAGATTATAACATGCAATTAGGGATTGCAATCCCGCAAAACGGGATCACGCATTCTCAGGGGATCCCGCTGCTTTTTTTAAACTGCTGGATCCCGCACCTTCAAAGCGCGGATCCGCGGATCCCGCAAATTAAAATTTTGGCGCTAAAACTTTCGCGTAAATCGAGAGTAGCACGAGCGCGACGTTGCCGTTCAGCACAACGCGCCGCGCCGGCTGGCGGGCTGTCCTGTCAGTTGTTCATAAATGGCACATAGAAAGAGTCGTAGTTCGAGACGATGAAACATATGCAGATGACGCCTTCAAAAAGACAGCTGGAACATCTGCTACTGATACAGATCCTACTCTAACGCTAAAAGAAGAATTAGAAAAACAGATTCAAAAAGAAAAAGAAATATTTAAGAAAAAGCCAGACAACAAGCAAAAGGACGTTGAGAAAATTTTGAAGAAAGAAATGACGTTCTATGAGTCCGATGGTCGAGAGGAGAGTACGTGACGCTCGCCTATGAATATATCCTGACGGTTCAGCCTACTAGCGTAGAAGCCGAGAGAGCGTTTTCGGCATCAGGATATATTTGCAGTTCACTCAGAAGCAGGTGTGGATGATACAATAAATGCCATTTACTTCTTAAGAGCGTATTTTCAAAAGTTATCACCATAGGTTAAAATCATAGTAATAGCATCTAAGAGAAAGTTAGTCATTATATGAATAAGACTGAATTAAAAATATAAAACTGTTGTTAGGAGTAAGGGTAAAATTAAACAAAACTATTAAACTATGCCAAACATTTAAAGATGAATCTAAGAAAACAGATTGCTAATTACTTATACTTAATTAATAGAAAATAAATAATTTCTGTTGCTTAATGTAAGAAATGTTTAATAAAAGTTGATTTTTACAGAAAAATCTGTAGTTTCAATTTGATTTTATAACATAATTTCAAAGATGCGATATCCAGCGAGATCCCGCGCGGGATTGAGTAATCCCGCATATCAATCCCGCGGGATTGAATGAGCTGCGGGATTGCAATCTCTACATGAAATGTATGTTGTGATAATGATTAAAAATAAATAAATGACACGGTGTACGTCCACTGACGAATCTTTGAACACTTTTTTCCGCAAGCATAAGTCATGCGGTAACGTTATACGTTGTACAGAGATGAACTAAACCCTTTCTTTAGGCGAGGGAATTGTAACACGGCGGAAGTATGTCCTCCTCGCTTATAATTAATACACATTTATAATGCATTTAAATTATTTATTCTGACATAATTAAATTACCTTGTAAAAAACGTATTATTTACAATAGACGTTGTTTTTATATATTTTTTAAATTTCGTTCCAAACATAGTATATTCAAGTTAAAACGTATTTTTGTAATAAAGCGTGATTTATTTACTACGAAATTATATATGGGGTATAAAAGCAGCAACAGCAAAGCAGACATTTTTTTTAAATGTTTCGAACGCAGTCACCCAGGTTTACTAATTTAAAATGTACCGAATTCTAGATTATACGTATCTATCCCTTTCAAAATTTTGTTTCCTATAAATTTATGGGCTACGTTTTCTATAAAATCTCGAATTCGGTACATTATAAATTATTAATCCTCAATTTGATGACTGCATTCGTTTTTTTTCTGACATGGCTGCCTTTGCCCCATATATGATATAAGAATATTATTTAGTTTGACATTTCATTTGTCCAAAATTACAGGTCGTAGTATTTTTTTAAAAAGGTTAAATGTATTGGAATCAGTCGTGTGCCAAGAAATTGATACGTAATATGAACCCTATAAAATGCACGTTTTTCCAGGTAAGGAGCTTCTCCCAGCTCCGCAACGAGTTCGCGGACGTGGAGACCTTCTACCTCGGCGTGGGCACCGTGGGCGCCGTGGGCCCGGGCGCCGTGACGGCAGGGTCCGGCGCCGGGGAGTCCCCGCGGCGCTCGCGCTCCCGGGCCGCGCCGCCGCCCGCCGACGAGCCGCCGCCGCGGGCCCGCCGCGCGCGCTCCAAGAGCCGCCCGCGGGTGCTCTACGCCCCCGAGAGCGAGATCCTCAGGAGCTCAGGTTGGTTGCCGACATTAAAGGTGTGCGCTCGATAAATTAAACGTATAATTTTTACGTACACGTATGTTTTGGAAAAAAAACCACATCAGATGTGTACTCCTATCGCGATGGAGTTTACTATTTTTTTCTATGAATGGAAATGAAAATTTGAGTAAAAGTGAACAAAAGTCCGAATGAGTAAAATTAAGATATCTCAAAAACTAACATGGTTATAGAATTTAAAATTGGCGATTTGCGTGAATAATTTTGTTCCGTCCGGTGAAGTCGCGTGACGTCATCTGTACCCGGTGTACATCGCGGTTCGTGCTCCCGTCATGTCACGGACGAGTTGAACGTCAATATTCCGCGCTAAAATACCCGAAATTTAATATTATTTTTCTCTTCTTTGCCAATTTATTAGTTTTGGTCTCTATTTTAGTTAAATGTTACAAAATATTACATTATCAGCACTATGAAACTTCTCCATTATGATCATATAATAATTATTTAAATATACAATAATATTACGTCTATTCTGTCTCAGAAATATTGTGAAATGTCGACATTTTTACAAAAATATGTGTCATTCTGAATGTACCCATTGCACGCGCCTGGGGTGAGTAGGAAATATTCTTATATTGCCCCGTTTTTGAGGCGATTCCCGTCAACCACGAAGCATTGAGATCATTTTACCAGGTACTTTACACTATTCGCGACAAATGCGTACCATGCAAGACGGGAAATTTTGATAATTTCCCTCCTTGGTACACTGCGGTACTCAAAAAAATTATCAGAGAAAAATTCAAGTACTTTCGTAAATTTAAAATTTATGGCAATAAATCTGACGAATTATCTTTTAATATTTTACGCGATAGAGCCAAGTCATTGGAAAACGAATGTTACTTGAATTACATCTCTAAAATAGAGGAGTCTGTAGTACGTAACCCCAAAACGTTCTGGTCATTTATTAAATCAAAATCTAAATCATTCAACCTGCCAAGCAATATGACATACGGTCTCAATACTGCCACATCGGATCCGACATATGTAACTATTTTTCCGATTATTTTTATTCTCCGTTTTCAAATCCCTCTTCAAGTACTCAAAACACGAATTCTCTGTCCAATTAGGAACCAATCACCGATTGTTTCATTTCATCAATAGAAGTCAGTAAATCGAACATAATAAATCAATTAAAGCATCTTGATATAAATAAATCTGCTGGACCTGATCAAATACCACCAATATATTTAATTAAATGTGCTGATATAATTGCTGTACCTCTAACAATTTTATTTAAAAATTCTATTAAGGATGGATTTGTGCCAAATATCTGGAAATCGGCATTTATTACGCCGATTCATAAAAAAGGCTCGAAATCAGACGTCGCAAATTATAGACCTGTTTCTAAATTGTGCACAATTGCTAAAGTTTTCGAGAAGGTTATATACGATCAAGTCTATGCAGCTCTTCATCACTCCTTTCATCCAGATCAACACGGATTCATCAAAGGGAAATCAACCGTCTCCAATCTAATCCTCTTTAATGACTTTCTAACTGATAAAATGGATAAAGGACTTCAACCAGATGTGATCTATACTGATTATAGTAAGGCGTTTGATAGAATAGATCATCATCTGTTGATTAATAAGCTTTTCTTGGCCGGAATACGTGGTGACTTGCTAAGATGGTTTGCATCCTACATCGATAATAGAACTCAGGCTGTGGTAGTAAGCAATTACATGTCGAGTTGGGTTGTAGTTCCCAGCGGAGTACCTCAGGGATCACTGCTGGGGCCATTGTTGTTTATAATCTTCATTTCCGATATTCACGATTGCTTTCGTCACTCTAATGTCCTAATTTTTGCTGACGATATGAAAATTTTTAAACCAATTTCTAGTATTTACGATTCGTTCAATCTACAAGATGATTTGCTACGGTTAGATAATTATTGTAAATTAAATAAACTTGATTTGAATCCCTCAAAATGTTCTTGTGTAGTTTTCACACGCAAAAATAATATAATACCATTTAACTATATACTAAAAGAGAGAACAATTAGAAACAGCTGCATCAATCAGAGATTTAGGGGTGATCAATGATAGAAAGTTATTATACGATGAACATATCGATTCTATTATAAGTAAGGCTTATAGACACAACCCAGTCTTTCACATTGATTTTACCTCATCCAACTATCGTCGGAATTCATATTTCTTGAGGGTATGCGATGCATTCAAGAAACTGGTAAGATTATTGGATATTGATCTGTTCGAGTGCAGCCACACAAGATTAAGAAAAATTTTGAGTGCTGAATTTTTTTCCACGTAATAATTAAGTTTATTTTTCTTTTGTTTAAATTTTTTATTCTTTCTTTCTATATAATTAATATGCCTTAGTATATCATAAATATTTATCATTACTGACATATTTCTGTTTGTTTAATTTTTTTATTCTTTCTTTCTATATAATTAATATACCTTAGTATATCATAAATATTTATCATTACTGACATATTTCTGTTTGTTTAAATTTTTTATTCTTTCTTTCTATATAATTAATATGCCTTAGTATATCATAAATATTTATCATTACTGACATATTTCTGTTTGTTTAATTTTTTTATTCTTTCTTTCTATATAATTAATATTCCTTAGTATATCATAAATATTTATCATTACTGACATATTTCTGTTTGTTTAAATTTTTTATTCTTTCTTTCTATATAATTAATATGCCTTAGTATATCATAAATATTTATCATTACTGACATATTTCTAAATGTGGAGACCTGTAATTGGCCATCTATATTGTATCAATGTTTTCTATGCTTTTTTTTTGTGCTGTTGGTCTTCCATAAACATTAAATAAATAAATAAACATTCTTTCCAATCAACTGAGAAAGTTTCTCCAATAACCTCAAGATTAATAATCGATGTTGAATAATTCTCGAAATTTTTAATGTGCTTTATTTATAAACATCTGACTCGGCAATTGGCCAACCACTTTTTGGGTGAAAGCCAACAGTTTTAAAATAGCAAAGTTAGGCCACGAAATATTAAACAACATTACCTCTTATTATTATCCCCGTATTATTTGATCTGATTTCAAAATGATTTGTAACATTAACGTTAACTTATTTTCAGCACATTTCTCGCTACCGCACAGTACCCACGTAAATCACGCGCCGAACTCCACGGGGTTGCGGATAATCTTTCCTTTGCGTCATTTTTTTCTGACGTAACTGTAACTGCAATGGCCCGCCGGTCTTTTATTCATTTGTGTTTCATCTATGGTGAATTTTGAATTGACACTATTAAAACAATTTTTTTGATATTTTGAGATTTCTGACCAATATTTTAAGAAAGTCACAAATATAAGTGACCTACAAATTCACTAACGTATTTGTAATTGACGTCAAACGGTAATATCTTGCTTCTTTTTTTCCGTAAAACAACAAAATAATTTATGGATTTGTTCAAACTATTGAAAAGTTATTTTATTTGTTGATTTTTTTGTAAACACGAAATGCGTTTCGCATCAATATTCTATTTTAAAATTAAGCTAAATACTTGTGGTGTGAAAATGGACTAACTTGCTGGTACCCTGGAATTGGGCTCGAACCACCGACCACACTGGATCACTTGGCGAAAATCATTACATCAATCACCACCACACCGACAATATATTATAATGTATATACATATATATATTTTTTAATTCTACGCTTCAACAGGTCAAAGGGCCCAATTATAGAAGCGAAACACATCACAAAACACCCAGGCTTGAGTAAATCACAGAGATTAATTGTGACCTTACTGGGCATCGAACCCGGAACCTTCGGTGCGACAAGCCAGTGCCATGCCCATTGGGCAACGAGGGCCGCCTGTTTGAATTATATTATTTCAATGTGCAATAGGCTAGTATTTTTTTAAATTGAGATAAATCTGTCTAACATTCAGGAGAAGTTCAGGGCTGTCAATTTTTGAATTGATAATTTTGTATATACAGAAATATTCAGTCTGTTAATTTCCTTCTATCTTACAATCTATGAATTCCGCTTCATACAAGTGTAAATATGGCAAGGCAGGGAAAATTCCTGAAAAACTCGGGTCGTATATTTAGTAAATTAATAATTTAGTTCTTAAATAAAGTAATTGAATTTTATTTATTTTTAATTTAAATTTTATATTTTCCAAAGCATTAACAATTTGAGTACACGGCTTACAGAAAAAATATGTTAGTATAATAAGGTTGTTTTCAAATCAACAACAAATGCCCGTTGCTTGTATTATAAATATATTAGATATATATATATATATATATATATATATATATACATTACGAGTGAAGTTCTGTTGCTCCCAACAGAACTCCTCGTCGCCACCAGCTTCGCTCAGTCGGAGAAGAATCGGACTCACCTTACTTCCACAATTTAAACTCAGGGTACTTCCGGTGTCGTGTACACTGCACTTCAGCTGTCTCTCCCTTTAACTTATTTTAAGTTGCAACAGTTCAATGACTAGGGTAATACAACGAAACATTATTTAGATGAAGGGGAATTTATTCAAATGAATTTTAAACAGAACTTAATAATGCCACAGAAGGTGACAATTTTTTTTATGAAGTGTTTTTGGGAATTTTGCACATTGAAACCCTTTTCTTTACAATAAATTGAGGCGAAGATTTAATTTACCACGCCTCGACATCAGCGCTAGCGGCCGCGTCATACATGGAGGGAAAAGACAGTGGAACTAAATACTTTTATACTACTTGCGGTGACGCAGCGCAGGTGTCGGGGCGTGGTATTCACATTCTGCAAATTAATGAACATCTGGGCAAAATTTCTATATCACATTTAAAACAATGAAGCTACAATAGTCTGGCACAAACACCGCTTCCGCACGTGCTTAGCAATGTTCCTTTTTTCTAAAACCGCTCGACCTGATGCACATGTTCTTGTATTTACGGAGTCAGATAACACGCAGCTCGCTCCAGGCGTGATGTGAAATTGATTATTAGAGAGAATTTGAATACCAGGCAAGTCGTGGTCTTTATTTTGCTGGCCTCGCATCTGAGGAGGATTGCTCCCTTAAGGGTCCAGAGAACAACCCCACCCCGAGGCTTTGGGCGGCCGATGCAGATGATTACCGGAACATCACCTCTGCAGCTGCCCCCCAGGCGTTGCAATGGATTCCCCTTTCACTCCATGCTGCGTCACCTGGCCATGGCGCGAAGCGCTCCCGTGGAAAAACCCTCTATTAAAACGAAAGACATTATTAACAACCAATCATGTAATTTCACATGTTATCTTTATGCCACTTCAAATTGCGTCTCTCGGAATGAGCTTACCTATTAACACGAGGGTTCACAGAAAAAGTTCACATCTTGCGTGCTGAAGTGTCAGATCCGAATGCGCCATTTTGTAATCTCGTCCCCGCCGTTCGCGACCGCTGTGAAACTATCCGCAGTAGACCAAAGACATTATTTTGTTCCATAGAGTATATGTGGTACCTACGCGGTCAGAAATCAATTTTTGGTGCAGATCGTTGGTGCGGGGATCGATAAATTCATTTCTTCAGAGGTTTCGCGAAGAGGTGTGACGAACAAAGGTTGCTACGTCACATATATATATATATATACCTAAGCAATCAAAATATGCAGAATTATTATTCTAGCATAAAAGCAAACAGTTAAAAAGCATTAAGTATGTTTAAAAAATACATGAAGAGATTTACAATTTAAAAATACTTTTATAGTTAAACAATATTATGAGTATATAAATAAACCATAGTAAATATATCAATGAAAAAAAGTAAATATATCAAAATGGCAAATCTTTCTTTTGAAAAAACTGAAGTTTTCTTTTAAGAAATGTTATTTATAAAGCACGCTAAACAAACACGTTAAACCGATAACGTGGTTTCAATTTCTAGAAATTAAATATAGTTAAAAAAAAATGAAAAACACGTTTCTTGGACACTGAAAATTGCAATATTTAAACCTTCATTTTTATGTTTTAATTGATATATATCTTAATTGGAACTAGTTTATCGTAAATATGTGTTTTTTAACAATATAAATATCTATGTAAGTTCTTAGATTTTACCGTAGATATCTGAAAACCTAGAACTGAGAGGCAATCGTCGTCTCAAAATGATTCATTAATCATCGGCTTATTAAGTTTCTTTAGGTAAATCAATAAACGTTTGCAAGTACTATTAGCCAAACAATATTCGTTTCCTTTTACGTCACAACAAAATTTCCATACGAAAGGTAGCAGAAATCACACACGAACATAAATATGTTGTGCGGACACGGAGCGAAATTTTCCACACAGAAATGACGTTACCCGACTTTCGTGCCGGGGCCACGAGGGTTCTAGTTTAGTTCGGACGTCACCACTTTGTACATAACACACATAACTTATACGTAAGCAAAAACTTTGCTTTCTCAGTATTAGTTAAAAGCCTTTTACGGTATCAACATATCCACCTGAAAACTGTTTCGCTGTAGGAAGGTTTCTAAATCTCAAAATGAAAACCTTAATACTTTTTGATAATTATTCTACCTGTTAAAAATATTATCTTGCTACAAATACAGTTGGTACTTCAGAACTTAATAATGAAAATATTATAATCATAAATATCAGCAATATTCAATTAGTTATCATTTATATGTTACCGTTTGACATTCTTTAGGCACACTAAATTGTTAATTTATGTAAATTTTCTTAAACGACTACAGCTCTTTAACAATTTAATATTTTCGTTATATGCTACGAAAAAATCTGCTTTTATATTCATTCAACGATTCTGTATTACTTACCCATATGTATGGCATTAATTTGACAAGAAATAACTTAAATATTTAAGGTTTTTATTATTTATTAAAATATTATTAACTAAAATATTTAGAAAATATAACGGTCGCTCGACATATTTAGGTATAGGAAAAAAATAGTGCAAGACGCGCTTATTTCTAATTGATACTCGCCTAATATAAGAAACCCCTCAAAATAGATCCAATAATCATTAAACGCAACCTCCCCAGGAATAAACTATTCTTACCCTACGTCAGCGATCTTACTGACAAAATCAGCCGAGTTTTGCTGTAAATAAACATAAAAACAGCCCCCACAGGCTAGGTAGTGTGAAGGACAGCACACCCTTCGAATCTCCAGGGGTAGATATACAGAGTTCCAAGTGAATTCAGAGCTTTCTACATAGGGCAAACCAAATGTAATATCACTACACATATTAAAGAACACATTGAAGCAATAACAAATAATAATCTTAATAAATTGGCAACGAAGAAGTTTCCATTTTTTATAGATTAAGTATAATTTTTTTAGTAAAATGAAACAAAAATATGAAATAATCATTAAAATATCCCTACAAGTGAAAAAGTGATGGGACTTTAAAGTTGCGCTCGCAAAAATAATTTCGTTTCGTGTGACGGTCCAGCGCGTGACGTCTCTTGACCTAGACGACGCGGCTCGTATTCATAAAAATGTTTTGTCAAATTATTTTACTGTATGGTGTTTCAAAACATCTCTAAAACGATCCCTTCTTTCTGTGACGTGATGCTACGCGTTATAGTTTTACTACAAATTCGCACGTCCATGTGGTTTTTTTTTATCTATAATATTTGAAAGTTGTACGATCAGATAATGTAAATATTCCAACATTTCAAACATACATTTTAAAAGACGATCAGTTTTCGACCATTTCGAGTTGGGGGAGTGAGTCCAGAACACTTTTTGAAATCTGTTTCCTAAATGAACTGTATATTCGATTTGAATGTCCGGCTATCGTTAAAATTCCATAGAATGTACCGTGAAAGCTTCTGCCGCGATCCGCTGGGAGCTTATCGGTTCGGCCGACGGGGGACATGAATGAAAAGACAAGTACGAAACCGGAAGTCATTAATTCTCGGCACCGACCTGAGATGGCAGCAAGCGCTTTACCAATAGTAAACATATTTTATAATTTAAATAACTTTGCATTCTTATATTTTTATCTAACTTTTCTGATTTTTTTTTTCTGAATATGTGTTAGTTTATCTGATACAAAGTCATGTAGATATGTATGTACGTTGAAATTGTCGAATTAATTAAGGCTTGTGCCACACCATCACATGCGAGTTGCATCAAAGGTTTATTTTTATTTTATTTAGAATTCTAACAGCTTAGTAATATAAATAAATAGAACATATACATAATAAATAAGAATATGTAGCCAATTATAAGAATTCGCTTGATAAACCTAAAATACTATATATTGTACATAACAGAATAGGAAAACATATGTAACAGATGCAATGAAAAGATCAGAGGGATAAAGAGTTTTTAAAAAAGAAGGTAATGCACGAGGGAAGTACGGTAAATTTATTTCCAGAGGAAAAGGAAGGAAGGCGGAAACGGGTTTTCAGGGCAGAAAGGGTGGTGGAGTGAAGGGGAGTAAAAAATATGTATTGCACATTATTCACAAAGTTTAAAAAAGTCAAAACAAATGAAAAAAGCATGTTTTACACTGTTACATCTGGTTTGAAAAACATAGTAGCGCACAAAATGTTAATAGTGAATAAAAAAAATAGAAAGTATGTCATACACACAATAATTATTATAGTAATAAATAAGGAGCAGATGTAGAAAGTTAACATTTTTTCTTTAGAACCTAACATTTAACCTTAAATAAAAGTTCAATGATATTTTGTCTTTTGAGACAATGTATGTATAGACCTAAGAATTATATTTGATGTTTAAAAAAGTAATCGGTTCTCTGCAACCTTTTTCTTTGTTTATATAAATAAAATCCACAAATATTTATTCCATCAACACTGGATAATTATGTTAACTCAAAATAAATAAAATAACAAGAAAAATAGTCAATAATGAAAGTAAGTAATATATCGTGGTATTCAACATTTTATTTCATTATTAAAGTCAGGAATCTTTAGGTGTGCTACTTGATTAACAAAAATAAATGTGTTAAATGTGGAGGCTTTCGACTTGAAATTGAAAAATAACTAGTGCCAAGAACATAATCGTACCCCTGATAGAACTTTTTTATTGTGCTTAAATGTAAGAAGTCAAATACTGTATTTTAATATAATATATGGAAACAAATAATTGTATTCGTATTTGATTTTAAAATAAATAATATAACAACCACTACGTACGTATGGTACACTACGTACGTAGGTTACAAAAGACTATTCAGAGAATTTGCGGTTTTTAAAGTAAAAAAGGTGAGTAGGTATGTTCTTTAATATTGTATAATAATACGTTCGCATTGTTCAGCAGACTACACGCTTCTGGAAGTGCTGAAGGAGGAGCCCGTGAGGGTCACGATACGGGGACTCCGAAGGACGTTCTACCCTCCCATCCACCACGCCCCGGTGGACAATTCACCTCCAGACAAAAAGCTGCAACTTGAATGGGTGTATCCTTGTACAATTATACTAAAACTTTAAAATAACATGATTAATACAATTAAGAGCCCGCGCCATTACGGTGTTCTCTCAAAATCTTAATCTATGGATAGTGATCAGTTTCCCGTGTGTTATCTAAAAATATATACCTACACACTAAATTAAGTATCAGAAGATAAATGAGCCAAAAACGTACCAAGACAGTATATAAACATATGTAAGTAGTGATAATTTACGGGGAATCGAACGGAAATACAAATAGATTTTCATTTTAATATTAATTTTTCTTTATTGGTGATGATGATCTTTTTTCATAAAACATAAAATCCTACTCAGAAAATCTCTTATGAGAATCATAATATGTAATTAATGAGTAAAGAGTCATACAATATATTCGATATTATGTACAATGTCATTAATTTATTATGAAGCCACGGGCATGGATCCATGTTAGAAACTATATTAAATTAAAAAATTCTCTACCACGCTTAGGTAAATTTAAATGTACCAAAAAGTAAAAAATAAATTTTCGGACAAAAAATGTTTGCTTCACTCTCCAAATAAAAGGTGGGGGCTTGCGATATTGATATAGATTACAGAATTATGTTGTTGATAGAGGGAAGGCGCCCACGCCCGCCGGCGTCTTTGAGAAATACATTCAACTGTTCGAAGAATATTTTTTCTTCTTCTGTATGAAGGCTTGAACTTTGTGGTGACATTATTATTAAAATAAAACACAAATCACTTCGTCGCGGGACGTCTCTTCTCTCAGAATCGAGTCAAATTTCATCTTTTTTCATTTTAATCCGAATACCCACTTTGCAACGCTGATAACTTTGCGAGTTTTCACCCGATTCCGAAAATGAAAACTTTTCCCAAAACCCTCTTTAGAACCTGAGTTTTATTTTATTTTTCGGGACTCCCCCCCTCCCCCCCTAACGCTGGTCCCTTCTCAAAAACGAAATTATATTTTCATTTTTAGACTCATTTTTATTTGCAATTCAACATAGTGTTTAAGAAAACAATCGAAAATATGATTAGTGCAAGAGGTGCGAAATCCGGCCGTCTTTCTTTTGTATGTTGGACTTTGCATCCGTCTCTTTCTCGTGGCGTGAAAAAATAAAACTCCTTCTTCGTTTTTTTTTACCGAGCGCGATGCTTCTGCGACTGTTCGAATGAAATTCGAAAAACGAGTATTATGATCGAATAATAGTTAGAGGCGCCATCTTTTTCCCATTTTTCGATTTTTTTACCCCCTCCAGTTTATTATATCTACCCAGACGAAATATTCTGTTTTTTTAATAATTCTGTTTAAAAAAATCGTAGCGAGGTCAACAACTCCATACACATGGCGCGCAATGGGCACGTCAGATGTATGGGAACTTTTTGTTTCTAATTGCGTGTCCACGGAATGGCGTTCATTTTAGAGTGTTTTTTTTTTGCCGTTTTTCATATTTTTGTATGCTGTTCCGCGATGCGTTGGCCAATTTTACATGTAAATATTGTAATCGATAGTGTTGAAATAAACTTTCCGAAGTGACGAACTTCAGATTTCGCTTTCTTTCTGTTTTCAGCCGCTGCTCCGCGAGGGGTGGTTCTATTCTCTGTCTAAGTCACAATTTTTAGAGTTATAATTGTCAATCTTTTCCGTTTTAACTTTTTTCTATAGTTTTTTTCGAAAAATTACAAGCAAAAACAGAATTATTTCTGGAATTATTTTCAAACGATACTCATTTTTTTCTCCAAGATGCTAAGAACGCACTTGAAAGGCTTGGTTCCTGAATAATCACACTTGGGTGTGATATGATGATGATATATTTATGATAAAGCTGTATAGGTGAAAATTAGTCGTTCCTAGAAACATCCATCCTATACAGAGAAGACGTTTGAATGACATCAAATGAAAAACTCTGCATACAGGTCTTTTTCTTGTGTATAAAGAATTTATAATGAAAATTTTGTTTTTGCGGGTTAAATATTAATATCTTATTTTTGAAAACAAACTTAATACAAAAATATATAAAACTAGCTGTGCCCGCTCGGCTTCGCGTTCGCACGCGTAGATCTTTTAGTCATATTTCTCAATTTGTGTAATATAGATATATGTTACTGTTCCGCACAGAACAAACAAAAACACAGGGCGGTCCGCTGAGTCCGCTCCGTCGGCCAAGAAGCGTAGTAGTGGCCGGAGCAATACAGCACGGGTGTCTCGTGTTAAACAGCATATTTTCGCTGTGATGCGAAATTCGTCATAGAGAAGCGCCGGCCGTCGTCCAAAATTCTCAGCCAGGGGCGCCGAAGATCGCGGAGGCCGAATCGTAGATTCACTGCAGTAGTCAGGTCCCAGCAGAATTCTCCAATAGGTATCGGGAGATAAATAAAATGCAGATGGAAGTGATCCGACAGCGTTTAAATCACCACACGTGATGTGTAACAGGTGAAAAAACCTTTTATTTTATAACACGCTCTACAAAACCTTTTATTTTATAACATTCTCAGAGATTTACAAGATATGATGCAACAGCAAATTACGTAACCCAATCAGAGTGGGCAAAATCTCCCCTCTCTGTCGCCGCGGTTTGAATAGCGACTGGTGTCATCTTGCGGCCCTTTTAGGAACTAGACCCCCGAGCGGCCGTACTGATCCCGGTCTGAAGACAAAAATTGGTTAATTACAGGTTTTGCATGTATCCCACAGGGCTACAAAACTATGTCACGTATAGGCCTGACCTTCCATAAGGCCGTGACACAGTTCATTGGACCTGCAGGTCCTACTAATTTATGAAAATGCGTTAATTATGTCGACCGTGAAGGGTGGAAGTTAAATCAGGTCATAAAGGTAGGTGGTTTAATTGTTACGCGATGCTTTCCATAATTACTGCCTAGTACTCGCCCTAACGAGTATTTTGATACCACTTTCGTCTATGGACAAAGTGGTTTTTGATACTTTTCGCGTTTTTAAGAAAAGTTCAAATGGTCAATTTTTCTTCCAAGTCAAAAAATGAGCCTATATAGGCATTTGTATACCCTCTGAATAGGTATACTATCTAATATTTACTTTGCAATCATTATGCAAAAAGATTCATCAAGATCGGACACTTCTGTCAGAAGTTATTTCTATTTTTGTGATTTCGGCAGAAATTTACCTCAGTCAGATTAAATTCAGTAAAAATTAGTGACCAAATATTTATCGGTGTCTTAGCATTACCAATGGATAGGTATTGACTGGGCGCGTCTTGTAGTAATATTTTCAAGTCTGTCAGGTAAATATTACTTGCGCTATATGCCTTCAAATGGGGCCGCGGAGAAGACTTTCTCATTTAGTTTTCTCCGGCGTCCCGGTACATTTACATGCGTAAAAGCACATTAACTTAAGAAGTATTCTCGTTGAGAACACTATAAAAAAGGTTTCAGTTTGATTTTAAGTCCGTGAGAGCTGCAATCTCACTTTGATTAATTTCCATAAGATATTCAATTATCAGAAAAAAAATGTGTTTTTTACCATATCACTGCCGATAACTCACTATATCGCGCAGCGTGTGTGTGTGCATTTACTTGACAACTCTTTATTTTAGGTAAATTTCATAAAATATTTTTGACCATGTAATTTCCTCAAAGTGACCGGTAACTGATTTTGCCGGGATTTTAAAATGACTTTACTTTCAGTGTTCAACCAAAATGGTTCAGATAATAGGGCAAACTTGCGTCTTACGCAAAATAAAAATACCTCCCGCTTTCTCTTTATTGAACAATAACATGTGACATTCCATTTTTACATACAGTCATGATGCAATTGTGTCAAGCTCTTGGATTTCAACAAGGAATTCCAAATTCTGAAATCAGAGATAATCATTAGCATTTATAATACAATATTATGCCAGTATGAAAGACATGTCTGGATCACGCTGTACAACACATTTACATGTTCAAAGCGAGGCGTAATTTTACTTTCCGAGAGCATCATTTCTCTCGATTCATATTTTTAATTGCGAGCTCCAGACCTGTCGCCCAGGTTACCGACTTAGACACGGTATTCACCCCCGACTGGGTCGGGGGTGACCAAGTGCTGATGATGATGATACCCGGTTGTCATGGCAACCAGGCATCAATGCTCTTTACATGTGGAATAAAATCACCTCCCGCTCTCTCTCCTCTACTTGGAGCAATGAAATGCGACATTTTTATTACATACAATTGTGATTCAGTCTCATTGAGATCTCTGAAACAATTTAATAAATTCCATAATTTTAGAAACTCTGAGAATCTGAAAATTAAGATTTTCATATAACATTTCTCAGTAAAAAACATATACATTTCAGCCCATGTCGTGCACGCATTTTTATTGCTCCCAGCGAGATGTGATTTTATGAAGCTACTTCCTCCCAATTCGTTTCCCCCCTTCTCGGTTGCCGCCGCCTAACGCCCGCCACGATCGAGAGCGACCACCGCAGCCGAAAACTCGCGCGCCGTTCTCGGCACGGTACCCACCCCCAACCGAGGCGACTATCGGCAGCGGCCCTGAAAGGGGCCTTTGTGGAGAATGCAATCTCCGCTCTGCTTCGCATATAGAACTCGAGTGTTCTGTTGCCTGATGGTATGATCAGGTCTTGTCCTGTCCGTAACATGTTACCGTGAACTTCTTTAGAGAATTTTTTTGGTTCTACAACTTCTCTATAGAAAGTATTTAAATACTTCTTACCATTAAGGGCGTTAAGGCACTGTTCGTAAAAAACCCATCGCTCGACTATTTTTTTGTTGACTTTAGTTGTAAAATAGGTCACCACGAAACGTCCACGGGATAGCTTATTTCCATCCTGAAATTTCATTCTAAATATTGGTGAAAAATTTTTGAAATCGGATGAGTAGTTTCGAAGATTACCTTCTACATCCAAACTAACAAACATAACCCCTTTATATTTAATATGTACTTTAGTACATACGGTAACATTATGAAATATGAAAGTTGTGAAGGCACATTAAGGGTAAGAAAAAATACAAAATAATTTCCTGAACAAATGTGTACAGTTACGGGTACAGAGGAACAGATTCACGTCGCAATCTCTGGGTCCTACCCACTGGTGAGCTGCTGTACTTTGTAGCGGCCGTAGCTGTGATGTACGACAGAGACGAAGAAACGCAGAGGCATTATATAGGTCACACCGAGGATATTCAATGGTAACTTACTTATTTTTATTTGTTATTATTTTTAATTTCTTTTGAAAATCATAATAATGATCTGTAAAGCAATAATATAGTAATAAATTCTACCAATTATAAACAATTCTGTTTAATGCAGAAGATATGTTCCAATGAGAACGTCTAAAAATATATACTAGGTATACAAAAAAAAACTCAATATGTTCCCCAACTTTAAAAAACAGCAAGTTGAAAAAAAAACTGTATGTTGTTTTTGAAAATCCTGCAAAAAAAGTAAGAATAAAATCCAATTAATTAATTCTACAAAATTTATTTACACCCCTACATTCATATTTTAATTTTAAAAAATGATAACACAAATAAATAATTCAGTTTAAAAATCCAAATTCAAATAAAAAAAAAGTGAAAAGCTTATTCAGTAACTATTCATCGCTACCTGATAAAAGTCGCGCATGTGTATGACGGACAAACAATAATTAATTTTAACACTAGAAATGTCTGACACGTCTAACGTGTTTGAATCCAGAAGACTGAAAACATTTGTATGTTATTATCAAATTTTTATGCTGAATTTCTTATAATCAGGAAATCTGCTATTCGTTTCTGTGTTTTTTGATTTGAAAGTTCATTATACATTTCTTTATACAACGGGCGAATATTAAAATCTAAATAATATGATATATAATAAAGACTATTACTTTATCCATTTAATTAAGATATACATATTTAAATTTATTATTGACTTTGATTGATAAATAATTTTGGGAATCGTGTTATAACAAGTAATTCGTGCCAAAATATATTATTCGTTCTTTTTTCTTGGACCGTGTTATTTCAAAATCGTGTAAAATAAATCGTATAAAAAGAATTTTTCGCTAATCATAAAATAAAATAAGGTAATAAATTAAATTGCAATTTAGATTTGGAGTTGCGGTATTTATTCTTATTCGTCGAATGGAACCTTTTTTAATGTTCAATTAGAATTAATTAAATTAGATAATTAATTAAAATTTTAGCACCTACCATTAATATGAAAATAAAAAAAATATTATTGCAATGTATTTTTGGATATAAATTGTCAAATAATATTTTGTCAAACTTTTTCCCTCAGCATGGAGTTGCATCCGTCCAGAGAGCTGGTGGCCTCGGGGCAGCGGGCCGGCAGGGGCCGCAAGACGCAGGCGCACATCCGCATCTGGAGCACGGAGACGCTGCAGACGCTCTACGTCTTCGGGATGGGAGAGTTCGAGGTCGGCGTCGCGGCGGTCGCCTTCTCTCAACTGGTGAGTCCAGCACTGCGCTACAATCAACAAGTTTCCATTTGTTTTATACATTAATTATAAGTGTATCAATTATTAGCTAGTGTGGAGAACAGCACACCCTTCGAACCTCCAGGGGCAGATACGCGGAGTTGCATGCGAATTCAGAGCTTTCTACATAGGTCAAACCAAATGCAATAAAAGAACACATTGGAGCAATAAAAAATAATAATCTCAATAAATCGGCAATGAAGTTTACATTTTTTTTAAAGATTAATTATAAAAAGTTTAGTAAAATTAAACAAAAGTATGATATAATCATCAAATGTTCTACAAATGAAAAATAGTTATGGCACTTTACAAACTTTACTTTACAAACTTTTATTTTACAAATTTCACATTACACTCTACAAATGAAAGTCATGGCACTTTAAATTTGCGTTGCAAAATTAATTTCGTTTCAAGCGACGGTCCCGCGTGTGACACGGCTCGGGAACGAATATTGCCTGTGTTGCGACGACAATCTCGATGAGGTTAAATGACGTCACAGGCGGCACAGGCCTCATTCAAATAAACTATTTCACAGATATTTATTGACAGATTTCAAAAAAAATTTCACTGGTTTATTACTCCCTTTATATTAACTCGTAGCGTCTGCTTGCTTGCTTGCCGGCTTGCCGTCAAAAAACTTTGGATCGATTTTTGACCTTTTCCCGTGATCCAATCGAGCTGAAACATGGCAAGTAGACTCGTGGCGATGGTCAAGAAGATCTATGAAATTTTCGTTAAAAAAAATTATTATAGTATAATTTAGGATTTTCTAGAAATTTTATTGATTTTTTCAAATTGGAATCATTAGAAAAGTTTGATTACTAGCAACGGCGACCCGATAACTATTTTCTAAATTTGAATTACTCCGTCGGTACACATAATAGGTACTTTACTTCGACGAATGTCGAAAATGTAAGTTGACTGACAAATGTTTTTAGAATTTAATCTTCAAAGTATAAAGTGTCTTATCAAAGCTCAAAACATCTGACATTTTAGAAATATATTAAATTACTGTAAGTTCAGTGTTATGTTATACGTTTTAATTCGTCTTTAATTGTTGTTATATTTTACAAATAGAGGGAGTATAATAGAATCTTGGTTTTTATGGATAACTTTTTTAGTTTTGATCTATATTTTAATTCCATTAAGCCAAATACAGTATTGTCAACATCGTGAAACTTCTCCATCGGTAAGTTCCGATGGCTGCACGCGCATAGTGAGTTCTTGCAACAGTAAAGAGCGATCTTTCCATTTTCTCGTAAAAGTGTTATTACGAGATCATGCGGCAATATCCAAAAAAAATATATTTTGAATGCAGTCATCGATGACTACTAATTTAAAATGCGCTGAATTCTAGATTTTATGTATCTATCACTTCCAAAGTCATGTTTCCTATTAATTTACAGACTATGTTTCCTTTAAAATCTCGAATTTAGTACATTATAAATTAGTAATCCAAGATGACTGGATTCAAACTATTTTGGATATTGCTGCCTTTGCTTTTATACCCCACATATGTTGCTATAAGCTATCGCAAATTTCTTGGTACATAGTCTGGTGCCACAGCTGGTTTCAATACATTTGACTTGCTTAAAAAATTACATGTAGCTTGTAGATTTTAAAAGATTAACAAAAAGGTCAAACTAAATATATGTTCATAAAAAGTATGATGTTTAGTCAATAAGTCGCGCTTTATTACAATCAAACCGATAAGACGTGTTTACTTGAAGAGACTCGGTTTGGAGCGATATTTAAAAAAAGTCTATTCTAAAATATACGTTCTTTTTTATAGAGGATTTTATTATGCAAGATTAAATACTTAAACTGGATTATAAATATGTCTTAAATATGCGCGATGGGGGAGATTCTTCCGCTGTGGCCCAATTTCCTCTCCTTAACAAGAAGTTTACTTCATCTTTGTACAATTCTATACTCAATGATTTAAATCTTTTTCAAAATACATAATTCCTCTTTTGTGAATATGATGAAGAATGGCATTAGTAAGCAACAAATTTAGTACGTACAGTGGATTGGGGAAGAATATAGAGCATTCAGTTTAAACAAAAACGAAACAAGTAATGAATGCACAACAGTATACTGACCAAACCATTTGCAAATCACCCTAAGCAATGAATTTCACATTACCTACGTAGATAATATCATTTGATTTAAGCAAGGCGACATAGCGTGAAATTTATTCGTTAAAGCAAATTACTGTTGCACGACAGTGTAGTTGGTACATGATTTATTTATATTTTTTATGCAATGTGATTAGTCGCTTTTTATAAATAAAATATATAGCCGATGATATCAAATCACCTATTAAAATGCCGCAAATAAAGTAAAATTTAATCATTTCTAATTTTAAAGTACATATCGAGGGTAGAAAGCCAAAAGATCATTATGAAGTGATTATTTCGAACTTTACAGGAGAGCAAAATAATGTTTTGTCAATTTGATTTTGTCAATATTTATTTTATTATTAAACGATTTCTATATGTGTTTTGGATAAAGAATTATGGAAATCATTCAATAATAAGAGAAACATTGACAATATCAGATTGAAAGAACTTTATTTCGCTCTCCTGTAAAGTTTGTAATAATCACTAACGCCCTTTTGGCTTTCTATCCTCGTTATGTAGTTCTTGGTGGAATTCCAATTTAATAATTAAATCAAAACACTTTGAAATTTTTTCTAATATTTATTGTTTATTTACGGTTTCAGCCTATCACGGCCATCTTAAGACTGATTCTCTTAACCTAAGGAATGTGCTGAAATTGTATATATTCCCTAGATTAAGATAATAATATACCAGTTTGAAAATGGCCATGATAGGCTGAAACCGGTTCGGTCAAAAAACAAAAAAAAATGGAGGATCGTGTACCTACTCATGTACGCGGGGTAGAAGTTGTACTTTTTTGGCGTGATTGTGAAAATTGATATTTTAATACAATCACGCCAAAAATAATAAGGGAGTAATAAGACAAGAACTTCCCCTGAAAAATCACGGGACACTAATTGCAGGATTTTGAAGCAGAGAATTCATGAATAGAAACCATTTATTTTTTTAATTGACTTTATTCGCTTAAACCTAAAACTAAATATAATAAAATCAAACATAATAACTGTCCGTCTGTCTGTCTGTCTGTCCCCAAAACTTCGTATAACGTCCGTAATTTCGTTCGAATTCACGGCTAAAAAACCAAATTAAACGGCCGGAGATAGGGCTTGAACCCCGGGCCAGCAAACCCAAATCAGCCGTTTCACGCGTGTTGCTACGCCTATCCGTGGAGCGCCAAAAAGATCCTATAAATATATACTAGGGTTTAGCAAAGACGCGAGCGAATGTTTTGTCATTTTTGACGGGTTGTAGCTAGTAAAATAATAATATAAAAATGTCAAAACCGTGTAATTTCGATCCTTGCGTGTTGCTTAAGCTGTGCGCTGATTGCGTATCACACTCTAATTATCAAAATTTTTAATTTCAGCAATTTTCGGACTTTACGAACCGATAGACAGACATTTTTTTCGCTTTTGTAATTAGTACACCAATTTTATTTGTTTTTTTTGCCGTTTTTGTTGTTTTCCGTAGATGTACACTATAATAGGTAAGAAAGTTTGTATATTATAACATTTGAGTTTGGGGGATTTTTGCAGATAATAGGTAATACGTGTACAAAAAAAGTTGTTTGCCAATGAGTGCCAAAATTTAAATGAACTTGTATTGTATTTTTTTAAAATAGAGATTCGAACACGGAATACGTGTCACATCAGTATTCTTACTATATTCAAACTAAGATTAAGATTAAGAAAAATTTTGAGTGTTGAATTTTTTTCTACTTAATAATTAAGTCTCTTTTTCTCTTGTTCATTCTTTTTGTATTATTTTCAACATGCCTATGTTTTTCTGCTAATAATTTAGTCTCTTTTTCTTTTGTTTAAATTTTTTATTCTTTGTTTTTACATAATTCTTAACATGCCTAAGTTTTAAGAAAAATTTTTAGTGCAGAATTTTTTTCCTATTTAATAATTAAGTCTCTTTTTCTCTTGTTCATTCTTTTTGTATTATTTTTTACATGCCTATGTTTTTCTGCTAATAATTAAGTTTCTTTTTCTTTTGTTTAAATTTTTTATTCTTTCGAGTTATATAATTTTTAACATGCCTTAGTTTAATTCATAAATATTTATCTTTTTTTTTAATAGAGATGCGAACACGGAATACGTGTCACATCAATATTCTTACTATTTTCAAACTAAGCTAAACGCTTGTGCTATGAAAATAGGACTAACTTGCTGGTCTGGAGTGAGGTTCGAACCCGCGACCTTTGGATCACGAGGCGAGAGTCCTAACCACACGACCAACATGCTACTGTTACTAACATATTTCTAAATGTGGAGACCTGTAATTGGCCATCTATATTTTATCAATGTTTTCTATGCTTCTTTGTTATGCCGTTGGTCTTCCATGAATATTAAATAAATAATAATAATAAATAATAAGCTGCGCTATGAAAATAGGATAAACTTACCGGTCTGGAGTGAGATTTGAATCCACGACCTTTGGATCACGAAGCGAGAATCCTAACCACAGACCAACAAGCTACTCTTGTTCTGCTCTATTGTATTTACGAGTACACTGCACATTTTCATTTATATTATTATTTCGTAGTCACCCATAATCCCAGGACTGGTCCGGGATCCCGGGATTGGGAAAATGCTCCGGGATTATAATTCCTAATCCCGTCCCAATGCAGGATAGATATCGGACCGTCAATAAATATTATTTTAATTTTTATAGTACTACAATATGTTCTCGTTACTTAAAAATTTCGCACATGAAATTGAAATTGAAATTTCTTAGAAAATTACATTAAGTACCTGCCTTAATTGTTCTGTTATCGAAGGAAAATAAATTTAAATAGCCGCGGGTCTCCGCCGCCGACCTTAATTAGTGTATATCGTGTTTTAGAATATTTTGCATAGTATCCCAATACAAGGGTAGAAAATTTTCAAAAAATTGAGTGGATATACAAATTGTGTCATGTTTTGAATTTAAATACAGCATTTTAGGAATTACGACCACGAAAATAAGAACAGTTATAGCCGCGCTAAGTGGATGGTGGTATTTTATTTTGATTGCAGTCATTTGGCAAATGCAAATAGAAATATTGAAAGGTTAATAATAAATGTAATATTTTTTATGAAAAGAGCTACAGCCATTTCTTCTTTGTTTTATCAATGTTTGCACGTGTATGTAATTCATTAAAAATGAAACATTTACATTCAATTCGAAATTTTCAAATAAATAACCGATTCGATGTGAAAATTTATTGAGTAAATACGATCGTTCTGAAAAGAATGATCAATTTTAATATTATAATATAATAAGTAGGTATATATATTTTTTTACTGACATCTTACAAAACTGCATTTTGTGTGCAAGAAACTTTACAGTATATGTTGTATATTAGAATATATTACCTAATAATCTTTAAAAAATACATTACAATAATAAGAATACAGTCGATTTAAGCTGTTACATTCATTTTAATATTTTTTTATAGTTTTTTCTTTTTTTTTTGTCCCGTTTCATTATTAAGGCCCGAATTCAAAGTTAATACATAAGTGATTTAAATGTTAAGGTACGCCTTAAAAATTACGCTTTTAAGGCATATCTTAATCTTTAAATCATATAAGTATTGACTCTGAATTCGGATCTAAGTGTGTCAGGTAGTTTTTTTAAATAGTTTCGGAATTATGTACTGTTTGGTCCAGTCTTCGTAAATATTGTATGTTTTTTTTTTCTAGTTTTTTATTAGCTATTTTTCTTCTCGTATATCTACGTTATATTTTTGTTTTAAATCTATCCTTCGCATTTTCTTCCACTGTCAGTTAGTAATTAAGTTATTTTTATATTGATGAGATTTAACACATTTTAAAATGGGTTGTCAGGCTGGCCCTTACATTCCTCTTTTAGTTTTATATTTGCGATAATTTTAAGTATATCAATGTTCTTTGCTAGAAAATATTTGGTTTGTGCATGATATTTAGGAAACTCTTGTATTTATATATCTATCGAGTCGGAGATTTTATTTGTATTGATTTAATCCTTCAGAAATAGAATTTAAAAATGAAGAAATACATTTTTTTTTGTTTTTTTTTTGTATGAATTTATATTGGGGCGTAAGTTAACCCGGAATGAGACAAAGGAACCATTTCTGAACGGTGTTTGATAGAAACGGAGATGTAAATCTTGAAAATGAAGAGGGGTCGAGGACTTCTTGCCACGGTAACTAAAATGACTAATTTAAAGCTTCTATGGAAGAAAACACGCGGCAAATAATTAGCACTAATTTTTCTTTTTTTTGTATTTTCATGTATAAACCTCGGCAATAATGGAGAAGCAGGAGAAAATTCGAAAAATTCTTCCCTAACCTAACCCGCTCGAATTTTATTTGTTCTCTAGGTTTAAATAAATGAGCTCGCGATTCTTTGACAAATACGTTAAAACAAATGGCTACTATGTTGAATAATAAAATTTATTTATTATCAACTTAGATAAAACTATCTTACCCTCATATTTTATTAATTTATGAATTAACCTTAACATATAGATATATCTCGTCGCGGATTTTTTTACAGAACTGTTTGAGTTCTACAACTTCTCTGCAGAAAATATTTAAATATCTCTTGCTGTTAGGGCAGCGTTCGTAAAAAACGCATCCCTCGACCATTTTTCGTTAGTTTAAGTTGTAAAATAGATCACCACGAAAAGCCCTTTTATTTTAACAGGATAATATATAGCCTGTATCCACCTTGAAAGTCCATTCTAAAAATCGGTGAAATAATTTTTAAAATCGGATGAGTAGTTTCGGATATAATCTCCTACATCCAAACTTACAAACTTTACCTCTTTATATATTAGTATAGATTGAATTTGATGTATAAATTCGGCTGTTATTTCGATGCAATTTAATATGGTTTTGTGTCTGCAAACAAATAAGGATTTATTAAAACAGTAAAATACGGAAAATAGAAAACGTTTCAGAATATTTTAATTGTAAAAAAAAAGTGTGAAAGAAAGCATTAATTAAGTTTTTTTTATTTAAATGTAGTATGTATCGTTAAATATGCACACTTATTTGTTGATTAGGATTATTTCCTTGAAAGGTTGCATACTCCTGACTCAGAGTATAATTGACCGTCTGACTCGGTTATAATGAATAGTTGTCAGATCTAGATGGAAAAAAGTTCGTATAATGTACTAAATGTACTTCATATAGTATATTGATAATTTTCTTTCAAAAGAATTAACGATAACAACGGAACAATAAAGTACTTAGTGGCATAAGTACTTTATGGCGAAACGAGTTAAATACATAGTTGTTATTACCAAAGGGTTTATTACACGTTAATACCGAAGGGGGTTTAATGGTTTGCCGTGTGTTCAGAGTGTGCAGTTAATGGCAGTCAAGAATCCTTGGGAAAAATATAATTCAGTAGGATTCATATCAGAGCGGGATCTAAAATTCTTATGTAAATTCTGCAGCGGAACGTTTTACACAACTTTTAATTTCAACTTATATAATTCTTCCAATTTATGAGCTCTGAAATATTTTCCCTGATATGTTTTCACGAATAAGTTTCGTTTGGAATTTTAACAAAACTAACAAATTAGCTTATTTACAAAAATGTTAAATATCATTTATCAAACAAATACTGCCGTTAAAATATATTTTTGAAAGCTCTTGAATTTTTTAATCAAACACCAATTTACTAACCGTGTTTATAACTTTAAAATAACGACTATCAACTAAATTTAATTATTTTTCGAAGAAGAATTCTTCTAAGGGTGTGTTTTCACTTGGTATTCAGATAATTAATTAATAAAAGACTAATAATTTGTTTACATCACTTTCTTAGATACAATATCATCAGGTTGATTTGTATACAAGGTATCCTGAAGAATAGAAACATGTTGAAATTGTTTCTAAAAAGTGCTCTTAGTAAATTTGTTTGTCTTTTAACATTTTTTTATTTGTAGGTATATTCTGCGAACATAATTACTGGATTTTATCCCCAGAGGGATGATTAATTAATTAAGATAAATTATATAAATCTCACAGAGACAAAGCTATTTATATAAGAAACGTGTATCGAAGTATTTTTATACGGTATCCCAGGGCTTACAACCTGTATTCGCTGGCTTAAGTGATTTCGGTACGGTATTGCAAGGCAATACTTAACCTACACTTCAACACATCAGCCCTGATGATGGACCCTGCAATGGGATCCGAAACGTTGGCCAGAGAGGTCACTATACACGGCAGAATATCCCTAAACTATACACAGAAGATTAAGTGATCAGTCTACACAGTGTAACGTTCACTGATTCCACCGTAAGAACATCCACACATCATCATTTTAAGATTCCAAATAGGTCTGTTCCAAATCTGAGAATCTTTCATTTATGTGAATGGACTATGTAGAGACATCTGTATGCTCCCAGCAAAGTATTCCTGGTCGTGGATAACGCCAAAACTACCCGTTTGTCACGCCTGTCATGTTCCGTAGTGTTCCTGACGTCGTCTATCTAGTTGGTGAGCTTCCGCAGGGACAGGTTCTGTCAACTCCGCCTTGTACCATAATCGTTATTCCAAGTATTTTTTATACGCATTTGTATTGTGGAAGATGTCGTTCAATATTTATTTTTCATAAAATAGAGCTGTTTGTTCTGTGAACTACCTTTATAATTCGCAGCATACACCAACAGCATCACCCGTCTAAGGCTTCTATCTTTTTACGCTTCTATTGCCTCGGTCCGTGTATTAGACACGTACAAGAAAATCGGGAAGATTAGATTAAGACGTTTAAGACGTTTGTTTCGAAACAAAGGTTTAATTCACTCCTTTAAAAACCATATAATATACGAATGGTATACACCTTATGTAATATTTTTTCTGGTGCTTGTGGACCGCAAAATTGGGTCACCTAGTGGAGAGATATAAACAATGAATGTATGCATAAAATTTCTGCGGTATTTCAAAAAAATGTTATAAAATTATAGTATTTTTCCCCAAATCATGGGGTTAAGAAAGGCTTCGCGATGTTGTGAATTTTTTTGGAACCTGTGTCCGAATCGGGGTCAAGCGGGGGCCACCTCGGGCTCGTCACGCGACCCTCGCATCGGGAAACTTCCGCTCGGCACGCAGCCTCATTGCGCCGCTGAGCCTACTTTTGATAATATTACTGACGTCATAGTCGAGAATTGAAAGCGTCAGGAGCGAAAATTTCGGTTCAATGAAAATTTGCATAATATTATCTTATATTAAACTATTCCTTGATATGTGCCTTTAAGGAGATTTCATTATATAGACTTCATTCTGCAGGAAATCAATTAACAATATTTATCTCTAAAAGGTGAAAACGGTAATAGCTAAGGGAGTTAAGTATTATATAAATATATTTTTAATCGTATTTGTAGTGAACTGTATTTTTATATACTTAAGTTTATTTATTTATCCAACTGGTTTCGGAAATTATCCTTACTTCATCAGGGTGATCAAAAACTAATCCGTAACATAAAATTATTATGTTGTGTTGGGAATTCAATACAAATTCAAAAAATTCTGTACCTGATTGTATTAATATAAATGTTAAAAGTGAAATGCTTTTTGTTTACTTATTATTTTGATTATTAGTAAAAAATTTCTTATAAATATTTTGTGCAAAAATTGTATAGTAGTTAGCAAACTGAGATAAATACACCTGTCTAAGCACAAAAAATACATATTTTTACGAAAACGATATGCGAGTATTAATTTAAAAATACATCTACCTCACATTTTTGGCAGATTTAAAAGTTTTTAACATTTAGAGGGTTTAGGGCCGATGTGTATTCAATTCACACACGTGCACTTACCACATTTCTTATCTTTGAGGATAAACTAATAAATAGGTTTAATTAATTGATTATTGCGTTTATCACATAATGGAAGTTTGCTGCTATCTTTTTTAAGAAGAGTTTTAAGAAAATCGAACATGTGGAATGAAATAATAGGGGTTAGTTAACTAAAGTATTCTATCCGTTATCATTTTCTAACCTTAATCCGAATGTATGCATATATCCATCAAATTTATGTTTTTCAAAAATTTTAACCCTACCTGTTGTTACTCGATTTTTATATTTAGGATATATGTAACTTTTAAACCACCCTATTATACGTATGATTAACAACTCTCAAAAATAGATGGGACGTACTTATTTGTATACACGTAAAGTTTCTATTTAAGATATCATGAAAACTTATGGCAATATTTCTATGTTTATAGCATAAATATTGGCTTTAATTTAATTTTTGGACATATTTGATCAAATCGTTATGAAACACACTTTTTTATATCTTACTTTTAAAATAGTATTTATTTGATACCGCAAACCGCATATGTGTAACGTGTTAAAAGTTAGTGTATCTAACGGTTATGTTAATTATTCAAATATTGTTTTTTCCGCTACGAGTATAAAAGAATGATAATATAAAATGTTTTAATTATCCAAATTGAAATTTCCCTGTACTTTTCAGAATGGTGGCAGTTACGTTTTGGCTGTAGATGGGGGTCGGGAAAGCATTTTATCCGTCTGGCAATGGCAATGGGGACATCTGCTGGGAAAAGTGGCTGTGAGTTTAATTTATATTTAAACGTTAATTTTCTTTAAATTTATATTCAAACTTGTATAAAATATGACGATACCGATACATCAACTCTATACAAAAGTGAGTTTAATTTTATTAATTGTGATTTGGCCCGTGAACACGCTAATGGCATTTAAAAGGTAAATGTCAAATCTACTTACGTAAATATTACACGTCACTTTTTGTTTTGATGATGTTTATTATAATTTATAGCAGTAAACCACACATGAATGATATGTTTAATAAATATTTTATATGTATGTTCTAAGAACACAATTGCTGGATTTATCCACTGCGGGATTATTATTTATTTAAGATAAATTATACAAGTCTCACAGACATGAAGCTATTTTTATGAGAAGCATGTATGGAAGTCCTTTTGTACGATGGCGCAAAGATTACAAGCTGTATGAGCTGGCTTAAGTGATCACTCTACATAATGCAACGTTCACCAACTTCATCGTAAGAACATCCGCACATTGAATTTTTAAAAGTTATCTGTACATGTTCCAAATAGGAATCATACGTATATTTCAAGGGGCCATGCTAGTGAGATCTGTTGTCTCTGCGAGACTTCTATAATTTATCTTAATTAAATTATAAACATTCTTTTAAAAATATATTTTCAGTATTTTAAAAATGTATATTATTTTAATTGCTTATTCCAAAAGAAATTCTTGTCGAGAAACAATATGACAGTGTTGGGGTTTTATTTGAATTAGGCCAATTTTTTTATAAGATCTTAAATCCCGTATATATTTTCTGAAACGTATTTCTTAAACAACATAATACTTTTTTTCATGCATTAAATCAATCTTATCTGTGTAAATACGATAATTTATTTCGTTAACTGAATGCGTAGATACTTCCAGAACTCATTAACCTGTTGGAACCCGCAAGTTTTTCATTTACCGTTTATCAACAATGTGACCGTTTTCCATTGTTTTTCTTTTGGCCTTAATATGTTTTGTTACACATTACAATACGTAATACCTGAAAAAATGCTTACCAGACGTTACAAGAAAATGAATCAAGAACTCATTATTTTTAAGGTTACTTCGTTTGTTGAAAACCAAGAATTTGTAAAAATAAAGACTTAAAATAACATTATTAAATGATTATTATTTAAATGAGAGATTTTCTCACCATCGCGTACATAATTTTATTTTTTCTGAAAGCTGGGTTAGTTAGTTAGTTATGTTAAAGGGCTAAGCCTGATTTGGTAAGAGCTATTTGCGAGGGTTCGCCCTTCCTAAACACGTGGCTCGGCTGTATTTATCGCGCACGGAATTGGTCAGTTTGGAACGATAACGTTAAGAACTTTTTGTAGGCGGAATATTCGTGTTAGTCTCGTGGCATTTGTAATTAAATTACAAATTCTGGCAGCTATTTATTTCACGAGTAAGTAATCCCTCCACCTTTGATCCCCTTTA
>JADDOH010009164.1:0-10104 GCA_016648135.1 Agrypnia vestita | reverse complement strand
AAATTGACAATATGAAATGCATAATAATCTTCAGCTGTTCGCAACACAAACAAGTGATAGTCTTGAAAGGGGAGAAGTGGCATTAACAATGCGAGTCTCGAGAGCGAGCGGCCTCCGATCCTGCCATTCACCCATCTCATCCCAGTTGTTCACCATCGACGGTGACATTTCCCCGAAGCTACAGCCGTCTAAGATTGCATCAGACGTCACGATCGCGAATATCAGCACTTAAGGCTTCCGCTAATATTTACTCGGCGAAACTCGAAATTACCAGGGAAGTGAAAGCTTCCAGCAAACATGCCGCTCCGGCCCCGCGGAGGGGACACGCGACTATTGGAACAGGCAGATCCAATTGTCTCTATTATTCTTTGCTTGAGTCCACAGACTTGACTCGCTCGTTAGCGTTCATTATTAAAATATTTCTAAGATGCACTCCGAATGGAATTCAATTAACAGGCGAAATTCCGAGCCCTCGCGCAATTTCAAACATTTTGCCACTTGAATTGTTTTCATTCATACAAACAGTTACAGACTTGGGTTTCGATATATTGAGAGTGGATTCTTTTTGAAATTTTTCATTGAAAATGTTTAAGATGTGTGTTCAAAATCTAAAACTCTTCAGATAAGTATGTAATTTGGTGGATATTTAAGAGTTTCGAGATTTTAAAACTTTGATTGAAAGTGGTCTTTAAAAAGTTAATTTGGAATTTAAGTTATTATTTTATTAAATAAAATATTAAAAGATTAACAGTCTAATTTTATTCACAAATATTTGCAATTTTTATTTTCAAACTAAAAAAACCTGAGATTAAATTTGAGAAAGCCAGCCCATACCAATGTATATTTATGAAATTTTATATTTCAAATTTCAATACCGTTTCATAAAATTATTTAGTATAAAGAATTGAGGTATTTATATAATATTTCAATAAGGCTGCAAAATATTTTCTCCCCTGTAAATTTTGACAGGAATTTACGAACAATGCTAACAATACAACGGAAAAGAATAGTATTTTTAGTCATGTTTTGAGTGTCTATGTAACAGAAAATTGTTACATCTATACCTATAAAACTCAATGTCTGTCTGTCTGTCTGTCTGTTCTCTATACAAATCCACACCGCTTGTCCGATTCGATCCAAATTTTGCATACTTATGCTTTGTGACTCGGCGGGTAACATAGGTAACAATTCCTTCCTATTCTCTTACCCCTTACCCTCCTTCTGACATATTTTCGATGCAAATCCGTACCGTTTGACCGATCGGACTCAAAATTTGGAAATTTATTCTTTAGGACTCTGCGGATAGCATAGGCGATATGTCCTCCCTCTTCTTTTACCTTTTCTCCTCCCCTGATATATTTTCGGTGCAAATCTATACCATTCGAATCAAACGTTTGTTTCTCCCACAAATTTATTTTCAACTTAATCCTTAACCCGCGCAACGCCGGGTACGAACAGCTTTTTTTTAAATAATCCTTACTTTTATGAAGAAAATTATAATTGATAATAATGTAAGATTCAAATATCAAACGGCAAGCAAAATTGATATTCTTACAAAATGATAAAGATTTTTTGGTTATCAGAAGGCTTTTTGAATTACTTGATATATTTATGATGTTAAAAATATTTTGAACATTGTATGATGATCAGAATATGTTACGTCCTGCATGTTTTTTTTGACGAACTAAATTTTTATTTTATTTTATCTCATTAATTTATCTTTTCGGGAATCAATCTAATAAATGATCATTTAGGTAGTTTATTCACATAAAATGAATGAGCGAACGCCACATATACGACTATATATATGACGCAAGTGCTAAACAGAAGTATAGAAGCCCTCGGAAGAGTTAGAAAGAGTAAATGAACCGGATACTGGAAACGATGAGAATCGAGTGAAATAATGTATGAAATAAATTATTGTAAATCTAGATGAGGCGTGAAATGCTTTCAAAAATAGAATCATTAGTAAGAAATAACTAATAAAACTTATTTTTATTTTATTTTTTATTTTGAAGAAATTCCTGGTAAAAGTTATGTTCAAAACAAAAGTTCTTTTTTTTCTTTTCTTTTTTTTTCTTTTTCCTTATTTTTTTTCTTTATTTTCTAATATTAACTTCATGCAGCTATTGGATGTTTCTCTTTTATAGAAGCGAGAACTGCAAAGGACGTACATAAAAATTATTATATAATTTTCATATACTAGTATCTACGTACGAATATGTTTCAGTGAGACGGAAATTAATTAATAATCAATACCTTTATGGTTTTTATCAAAAACCGTATACATAATTAGGAAAAGTTTCAGCAGGCGCTTTCCATTTGTAATTTTTTGATATTATCTAGTAAGATATGTTTTTTAACAGATAATGTTGTTGCGCATAATGATGTTACGCTTTTGAGGTGTTGCAGTTTTGTGCTAAGAAAACGTATGTTTGTCGTGTGCGATATTCATAGTGCTTGTGTTTTTTTAAAATATTAATAGCGTTGTATTTCTTCAAAACAAGATCAATAAATGTTAATACTTGAATTTCTTCGACTGTAAAATGCGTTTGTGTTGGATAATTCATTAATCTTTTTTTAATTATTTGGATTATTAGACGTTATACAAATTCAATCAGAAGTAGATTATTTTTGTATGCTGCTCTCCAGCTGAGCTTTCTATATGAAAAAAAATATTCTTAAAACAAACGTTTTAAATGGCGGGAGGCAATATTCTGAGACAATAAGATTCTTCCTCTGATAAAATCAATCAGCCTTTTGTAAAATAGAAAAAATGTTACCAACATTTACTTCACCGCACAAAAAAAACATCTGCTACGCCATCGTATTAGAGGCTTTCTATTGCTTCGTTGAACAAGTTCGCCTTTTTGCAAAATCTTCTCCAATTTTGGTAAAGCGGCAAGACGTCGTGTGTTTGGCCATTTTTCCGCCGTCTGCCCGTCTAACTAAAGGCTGTAGCATACGGGAAACTTTAAGGGAGCGGGGACTGGCGGGGGATGGAGGCAACCCCGCGGGATAGGGTGGCACGGACCCGATAAGCGCTGCTAGAGTTCGCGTTGTCTCGTATTTTGCAGGATTCTGTTCAGCTTTTTGTCTTCCGTTTACCCCATTTTAACCCTACTTGCACTTTTGATTTGATATTAACTCACCTCGCTAGAACACTTCTCAAGTATCTATCTATCGTACGAAGATTGTATTGGGACAAACTATTTACCGATAATGTAAACGGTTTATCATTTTATCAATAGAAATGTTTCAATATAAACATATTAATAAAAATATATATTTGTTATTTGACTACCATTTAGATACAAAACAGGAACCCTTTTTTGACGGAGAATCGCGATAATAATTTCGCCAAGATTATGAAAAAAAATCATGCAGTTTTGTATTAATGATATCTATATATTATTGAATCCTTACTCGTATATGGTCTGTTTTTGCAAGGATAGATCGATCGCCTGACACAACCAATATAGTGTTTGTCTTTTTCATCGAGATGCACTATAATTATCCTGATACTAATCCTCTGTGCAAAATATGAGAACCAAATCACTTTATTCAAATGAACTATGTTTTCTTGTTCAATCTTTTATTGCTTCTGAAATGTTGGCCTCCTACAATTTCCTAAATTATATCATTAATCAAAATTTATATGGAGGACACCCTAGATATCGTACTCAGATCAATACAACACTCTTCTAATTTCAAATAGCTATTAATTTAATATTTTGCTATGAATAGCAAAAACCGTGAATATGCGCAAGTGATGCCAGGATAAATGAGTTTATTTTTATATAATCTCTTATATATTTATTACAACTTGTATATTTTTAATAAAAACACATTCAATTGTGAATAGTATTTTAGAACATAATTAAATGATTTTTTAAATAAAATAGATAAATTGATTGAAAAAACTATCAATTGAGAAAATATACACTCTTAACGTCTTAATTTCAGCGATCTACATGTCTCAATATAACAGAAATTTATTCTTTATTTGCGATATCGCAAAATGATATTCTTAATTTTCAATTTTACTATAAAGTATGTTTTCATTTTAAAAAAAAGGTTACGATAGTGTATAGTTATATGGGCGCATTAGTGTCCCGACAAATGCGCGCAATGCCGACAATAATGCCCAAAAGTAAATTCGGAAATGAATGTAAGAATGAATATGAAAATAAATTAATAAGCTGAAAAGTAAATAATAACTAAATGTAACGCTTTGTGAATATAACTGACATAAGAAAGACTGTAATTTTACCTCTTTAATATTCCAATCAATCATTTTGGCAGAATGAGAGTGTACAAGGAAAATTAATGAAATTCGACGTCTTTCAACCTTTTTTCTTTAATGTGTTTCGTTGTTGAAGATAAACTTCTTCATGGATTGTTTCATTACTGGTGGAATTAAGGTAATCTATGTTGAAAAAGATTCTTATTTTTCATTATTATTTATTTTGTAGTTTTCTTGTAGTTGTATTTCTGTAGTTGTATGCGCGCTGTTATCGGGGTTCTGCTATGAGCTTTAGCCTTGCGCGCAGTTGTCTGCGCGTGATTGTCGGGGCGCCAAACAAAATATAAATCTTTGATTCACTGTATGGTGGAGATTACAAGACATAATCAATGGAAAATGGTTTCAGAATGATGGAAAGGTTGAAAAGAGCAGGAAGTCATGGATTGAAGAAATAAGAAGTCAAGTGGTTGTGAGTAATTTAATTGCTGAGATGATGAATTTACTATCCACAAATTAATTAATTTAGGCGGCCATTGTAGCTCTGTGGGTATTATACGTGATGGTGAGGTTACATTTGGACGAAGTTATGTGGAAAGCGACCAACCCAAAAAATGATAAGCAGAAAACAGTCAATCCACTTGGAAATTTTATGAGTTAAGTTTATGAGTATGTACATTCATGAAAGAGAGATGATGTATTAAATGTGAAAGAGTACTAAGGCCATTCGTACCTAATTTTGTTTCACTATTTATTTAGACTGTTATTATTATTATTCGAATTCACAATATTACACAATTTTGGGTTACAATACTTAAATACTCGAGAGCATACAAAAGCGTGATCAACTTAATCGAGGCGGGCAACGGAATGGTTGGTCCACGCTTGGTCGTGGTCCGGGACGCCAGTCATATTCCTGTTCTGTGGTTACCAGGTCGTGATAACATAACCAATTTTATTGTGAAAATTTTCACATAACGAAATTGGTGATATATTTTTTGAAATAATAAATAGTAAATGGATTCTTTGAATAAGGCGGGGTCCCTGGCCAGAGACTGGCAGACTACAGATATACCTAGGTGGTTTATACAGCGTGAAACCCCACATATATGTCTTCTTCTGCTGTCTTTACTGTTCATTATTTCAAATCTATTTTCAAAGATTTTATTACATATGTTTTATTATGTATACTTTTTGTAAAGTACTTTTTTTATGGCGGACCAGGTCATGCACATCTAACTTGGTTACGCTGAAATAAACACATTATTATTATTTCATTATTAAGCTCCAGAAACCAACTCTTTTGTTCTGCCATTCAACACGAAAACCATTTGTCAACTTTATAAAATTTTCCAAAATGCTTAACAGCCAGGCGATTCAGTTCGAGACCGGTACTTGTGCATTTGAGCGTTATTTTGTGACAGAAAGTTAAGACATGATCCCGCGTTGTTGAAAATGTGAAAGTTTTGTTAGCTCAACGTCTGTTCTCATTTAATCGCGAAAGGAATAACTGAAATAATTTAATATCACTTCATGAACATAGTACGGTCGGAAATTTATATCAAAATTTGGTAAATAAAAATTATTTTTATTTTTACTTATTTTACTTTTCCCATTACTGCTTTAATGCTGAAATAGTGTTCGACTTTTAGTTCCTCTCAGTAAATTTATATTCACTGTTCCATTACAATTGTCGGTGGGTTTGACCTTTGTTAAAAATTACATTTTTTTTATCGCGAACAGTTGCCATAAAATAATTCTTATCTCCCTACTGCTCAAATGAAACGAGAACTTTTTCACTCGCAAATCCCGGCCAAAGCTCACTAGGCCGACCCCGCAGCGGTCATAAAAATGAGTAAAAAGTTAATAGTACAACGAAGGTAAACCGTGAACAATTGAAAAACTCCACAGTAATCTCTACGCCAAACTCTACACCCAAGTTCATACAATAAACATGCTACAGCCACAGCGTCGTGTGACAGTTTAAAGTACGAGAGACAGGGCTTCCCAATAGTCTCCCCACACGTTCATGTCGATTGGAGAGCTTTTGCTCGCGAGAAAGGAGTAAACGCTATATATGGAAACACTTAATCCATTATGTAACAGAAAGTTCAAAGTATTGCATTGCGCGGTTAGCGAATATATCTTATAAATCGAGATAGATCGATCTTTATTATATGTTGTGATGTACATATAAGAAGCACCATGATATTAAAGAATGTTCCATATAAGTGACTAAATTAAACGCAGAATTCTTTCTTTGCATAGGGATGTTATTTCCATAATTATTTACGGAAAAATTTTAATCATGTCGAGAATATACAAAAAAAAAGATATGCATTATATTCTTTTCCGATCCCTATCGCGGTCTATTGCATAAACAAGTTGAATTATTTATTACGAAATTTTTATAAACCATATAAAAATTTCATAATTTCACGCAAAATGATAAAAAATACTACGTTTTTTTTAATAACAAGTGAAATAATATAAACAAACCATTATTAAAACCCAGCTGCACTAATTATTTTTTTTTTACAAATAGACCACCAGCAGGTCATTATTGTCCCTAATAAACGATCTTAGATTTACACTAGCGTAGAAAATATAAATATTTTATGAATATTTTGAATATGATATAGGTAAGTACACAATACACTTTTTATGATAAATTTATAATAAATAATGTCTTTAATTAATAAGTTGTTAATGGCATTCAGAACAAAATTTCAATATTCATCAAATAATATTCAGAAGAAAATAAAATATAGAAATATATAAGAATTAAATGGTTCAATGAATTGTATACTCAAATCAAGATAGAAAAATCTTAGTAATTATCAAGTAACAATACATTTATTGCGAACCAAACAAACTTATAATTCATGCGGGCTTTCAATTCTTTATAAACAGGGATTATTATAATTACTCAAGTTGTTATCACGCACAATTTAATAGGTTTGCATATTCTATGTTGCGTTTCACTTTTTTTACAAAGTATGAATGAAAACTCTTTTTTGGATGTAAAATATTACTGATATTGTAGTGTAAAATAAGATTAATTTGTAATTACTTCTATAAAATAATATAAATAAATACATCTGAAGGTAGAAGAATTCAATGTGGATAACACTTGTATGAATTAAAGTTAGTCATCATCAGTGTCAGTTCTTTATCTGGACTATGAAAAACTGCCTTATATGAATGAAATTTGATGACCCAAACTTTTGGAAACACGTTTTTGCGGCTCAGGCGATCGATGTAATAACGAAATTGCAGGGAAGTCCAAAACCTTTTTAGAGGATAACATAGAAAGGAAGGAACCATTCTGGAGCTTGGGTGGTGGTATAAGATATTCGTAAACAACAAGAAAACATACCGGGCTCGGTACCATCGACACAATATCTCACGCCACGTTAGGCAAGTAAAATTGTTTTCTTGTAAACCTCCTCCCCTGAGACGAGGGAATCCCTTAGCGAGATAGATACAAGAGGAAGAACACTTTTTTATTCGTGTATGAGATTTAACCTAACTTTATCATTCTTCATAAGTATTCATATTGTTACATCGGCACCGAAGATTTTGAAAATAATGTAAATAGTTAAATTAATACATAAGGATATACTCATAAGTATGAGTATATACGTAAAATACATTTTTTACTACGTACATACATACGTAGTAAAATATACTCGTTTATTTTATTTATTTATTTCATTACTTTACATATATATATTGGTAAGGTTTAATTTTACTAAGCCTGTCTCACTAGAGAGCTCTGTGTTGAGACAGGCAAAGTATACAATTATAATTTACTTTTATGCAAGTACATTTTATACAAAATAGGTTAAAAAAAAGTACATTTTATACAAATAGGTTAAAAAAAATTAATCGTCGTCTACACTAAGCCTCATGTAAATATACAATATGTTCCCTGCATGAAATTTATGTTCTCTTGATACAAAATATGTTAAAAGAAGTACATTTTATACAAATAGGTAAAAAAAATTAATTGATCTGATATTGCAGGTATCGTAGAGAGTTTGATAATGTTAATTTCATATATTGTATTGTACTACTAATAAATATTGAGTACGTCATAGTAAAGTTAAATTTAAAAATTTTCTTAAAATACAGATATTTGAAATTCAATTTCCACCATAAAACGCGCTCGCTTTGAGGGATTATATTCTAACGAAATCGTGCTGTACAAATTTTTTACGCTGTTTCTGTGATTTTAAATTTTTTAGACGAAAGAGAACATTGAAAATGATAATTTATTTCAAAATATTCATACGAGAAATAATAATATTTAAGATAGTTTTAGAATATAATTCATCCCGTTTGAAATCACGGTGTGTCGAGGGATCGGGATCCAAGCTGAATAGTATTCATATCCACGTGTACTTTTACGTGGATTTTTATGAAACATTAATTGAAGTATTTTAATTTATTGCGGTAGTATATAATCAATACAAAAGACACAAATATGTATTATCGTCATCGCTCTGCTGTATGTTTACATATCCACTTATAGAAAAACCTCAATAGTACATAGCTGCGTCTTGCTAAATATGTGAGACGATTTTTGAAATCGAAACGAAAAGTTTCGAAAACCTCAGAAAAAATAATAAAGACGTTAGATGATGGTTTTCACTTTTTTTGATAGTTTGTGTTGACAGACGAGAAGTTATGTTTTCTGTCTACAGTAAAAGTTAACGTTTTTATCAGTAAGTTAAAACTAAAATTCCACGCGATCGTAAAATAAACTATTTTCGGTGTAAAACATATATGTCCGTTTCAAATCTTTGAATTTTACTTTTATCTTATTTTTATTATTAAATAAATACAATAGTAATATTTTTAAATATTAAAAAAAAAACACTTCTTCAATAATATCAAAATATCTTTTTGTCAACATTATCACTATTATTAATAAAAACAAAACACTTTGTTTAAAACCATTATTTATACGTTAAACATTTTATTTAATGAAAATAATTTACAAAAGTCTCACAGAGACAAATCTATTTGTATGAGAACGTGTATGGAAGTCTTTCATACGATGGCACAGGGCTTACAACCTGTATGAGCTGGCTTAAGTAATCAATCTACACAATGTAACATTCACAAAATCCACCGTAAGAACATTCACACATTGTCAATTTTTTTAATGTTGTATATATGTTCCAAATTGAAACCTTCCGTATATTTTAATGGACTATCCTAGAGACATGTATTTTTTGTTTTTGTTTATGTCTACATTCAAATTTTATTTCAACTACAAGTTGTATCCTGTCTAAGGGACCATTGGCCCCGAAAATTTTTAATTAATTAATAAATAGTAGTTTTCAAAGTGTTTTATATAATTAATATGATTAACAAGAATGTACATTGTTTTAATCACTAATTTGTTGAAATATCAACATGCTTCGGGGCCAATGGTCCCTTCATCAGTATGCAATGTATACATAATATTATTTCAACATATACATAATATCATTTTGTGATTAATAAAAAGTATTTTTTTGTTAATTATATTATTAATATCAGCACAAAGCCACTTTACAGTTATCGAAAAAGTGTTTTATTTTTTGATAAGTCTTCCTTCAACCTATCAAATATTAAATATAGTATTTATGTACTAGTATATTTGTATAGAAATATTTATATAATATATAACTTATAAGCCTTAATTACTCATTAATTAATTTTGAGTTCAGAATGTTAGTTTAAGAAATAGTTAGATCACGGTCCCGGAAGTTATGTGCAGGTGGGCCTACAGACACGGAACCGATCAATTATTTGAATATCGTCGGATACTAGAAATTAGCCTGACGTGCATCCTCATGCAAATTTAA
>JADDOH010009163.1:0-32481 GCA_016648135.1 Agrypnia vestita | reverse complement strand
CCGAGCGTACTCACTGCAACATTCCGCGGAGCGTCAGTACCACGTGGTATGTTTACAAGTGAATACGCATGCGCTGTATCTGTTAAGATGACAATGCGGGGAAACGAAATCGTTCTTGAACTCATCGAGCTGTATCGATCGAAGATCGAATAGAATGTCCGTCCTTCTTTCTCTTTGCAGTAAATAATTTCGCATTCTCCTCTTTTTTCTCCTCTTACTTTTCGATAAACTCATTAACATAAACAGATACGCGGCTGTCATCATAACCTCATAGAGCGATATATTTCCGCAACGTCTGGAAAACAATAATTATTTGCAAAAAGGACCTTGTTTTTAATAATATTTAATTTACTACAGTAAAACCTCGTTAATTTGAAATTGCGACCCAAAAAAACATTTCGAATTGCGCGGAACCCCGTTTTCGCCAAATGAGATACCGCAGCTGTCATCCATAACCTCATCGGATGACATTTCCGCGACAAGATATGCGAGTCCCGGTGTGTACACGTCAAATGATCGCGTCATTGTCCCCGAAACATGAGCGTAGATGTTGATGCGACATGCCGAGTGGAATGTTTCGCGATTTGTCCCCTAGTGAATACATGGCTTAATGTGAGCATGGAACGGTTTAAAAAAGGTGTCATAGGAGAACAGATGAAGATTTGTAAAAATTAACGTAAATACAATAAACCATATTTTCTGGAGGCGCTATAAATATTTTAATCAATAAAACACGCTGTCTCAAATTCCAAAAAGAAATTTTATTTATGAAATAGATTTATGAATTCAGAAGGAATAAAGACACTAATTTCGCTAAAAAAATTTATATACACCCCGCGCAACATAAATAGCCGCACCCCTAATTTGGTACAAACATTCCCATTAAGCGCAAAAAAAATTAAAGCAGTTAACGGGAGAAAGCGGTCCGCTTCCAGGAAGGCAATTCGTTAATTAGCTACCTAGAGAGCCTAATATTACTTTACTTTAAAGTCCGTTTTTGCAGTGATCAATTGTTTTATCAGTGTGCTATTAATTTTACCAAATCTATGTCTACGAGAGTTCAACTAAATGAGCAAAAAAATCAGTGATAGTTGCGTTATCAAAACAAAACACTTCTAATCGTGCTATAGCAAGGCAAATTCAGTGAACGAGTCATCGGTAAGAAGATTTCTCCAAAAGTATCAAGAAAGTGGGACTGTAAATCGGAAAGTGCAAACTGGTTTAAAGTGCAATACTTTGAATCGAGATGATCACATTTTGAAATGGCTTTCTTTGAAAAATCGTTTTGCTTCTGCTTCAGACCTAAGAGTGAAACTCCAAGATACCACCGGTGCTAGTGTTAGTATCAGAACTATCAAAAATAGGCTCAATGATATGGGTTTACGAGTAAAAAAAAAACAAAAAAACCTCTATTAACCAAAGAAATGAAGAAAAACGACTGCAATGGGCCAAAGAAAAACAAAATTGGTCTGTGAACGATTGGGAGAGGGAGTTTTTTCTGACGAATCAAAATTTAACTTGATTGGGCAGACGTTTTGCAGACAGTGCACCGGAGATCCAGAGAGAGACACAGCGATGAATGCATTGCACGCACAGTGAAACATGCGTCACATCACTCGGGGTTGGCAATCTCATAATGCTAGAAGGATCAGTGAATGCCAAGAAATACAAAAAAATTATTCTTGAAGGTGTTTTACCAACAACTGAGAATTTAAATCAAAAAATTGATGATCCAATATTTCAGGACGATTCTGCATCTTGTCATCGTGCCCGCTCTGAGCTACTTTTCGTGAACCTTTAAAATTAATTTATTATTTTTACATTCTCAACACTAAATTCCTTTAAATTTTTTCACAGATTTTACAGTTCAAAGAATTTTTGGGATTGAAATCACTTTTAAGGCCAGGAAACAGTCCAGATTTAAATATTATCGAAAATTTGTGGTCCATGATGGGTAAAAATATCCTCATAAAATCGCCCAAAACTATTAAAGAATTAAAAGACATAGAAAGCGTGTGGTATGAAGAAATTTTAACGGAATATATGTGTAATCTTTATAAAGCAATGCCTAGACGTATACAGAGTGTAATCTGTTCCAAAGGAGGTCAAACAAAATATTGATTTGATGTTTAAAATAAAAATTTGCTTTAAAATCCTTCAAATTGTATGTAATTTAGAATATTAGTGTGTAAATTAATTAACACATTGATATAAAAATGATACAGAAATAATTTTAAAATAAGAATTATTGATGAAGTTGGAAGAAGTTGATGGAAGTTTGGACATTTTTCTTAATAAATGAAGTCTTCAGTAATTAAACCCCCATCAAATGTAAGTTTATTAAAACTTAAGAATGGAAATAAGTTTTCCTTATTTACGTAAAATATAACGATTATCTAAATACAACTGGTGAAAAAAACGACAAATAATGACTGAAATTATGTTTTCAATAGCTGCGGCTTTTTTGTTGCGCGGGGTGTACAGTAAAATCTCATTAATTCGAAATTCAAGGAACCCAAAAAAAACATTTCGAATTGTGCCTAATCCCGTTAATTAGAAATGCAAGGTACAAAAAAGATATTCATTTTGTAAAAAATGTGTGTATTTTTGCATATTTGAAGAAATAATTTCAAAAACACAATATTTATCATGTTAATACAAAGACTGCGACATTTCTATTACTAAAGTATTCGATATTGATATATATATTTGTTGTTCTCACTTATGGAAAAATTCTAAATATTTTTTTCAATTTTGTCAAATTTCAAAAGAATTTTGAATTATATAATCTAAAATGTATTGATTTACAGCACAAGGGGCTAAAAATTATTTCGAATTATCGGGGTTTTCGAATTATCGGGGTTAACTTTCTACATTTTCGGACTTGAAAATTTAGAATTATTTACGAGGTTTAATTTATTTTCTCATACTCTCAGCACAAAAGAAAATGCTGTATGAGTAATTAACGCAGTGGATCGAGGCAAGAGCGCCTCTGTGTATTAGTACTGATTTATTAATGAGTAGCAGGAACCAAAACATATAAAGGAGATTCATGGCGAGTCAGCAAAAGGAGGCTGTAGTTGGGCAGGCGTGAGCAAAAAGCCCCGCAATGCCTTTTTTTTACATATAGTAAAACACCGATAATTCAAAATCCAATTTTAGTTTCTTACTAATGAAATTGCCATTTTCTAATACTGACTAGTTTGAAGTTCGATATGTTGATTTCAACTTGGAATTCCAAATTCAAATCAATGTCATATTAAAACTATGACATTTCAATTTAATAATTAGTTATTAATTTGTTTCCCCTTTGTCTGTTTTTTTATTGACATCGCTGTCTGTGACCATGGGGAAAATGAAAATTTGCATTATTTTTGAATACGAGTTCTGCCGCATACTAATGCTGCACAGACGGCACGCAATATCAACGGTTTTGGTTTGATGGCTTCCGTTCTAGAAATTTCGACCCTAACGAGCGCCATGAACGACCAAAAACTACAATCGATAATGACGAATTGAAAGCTATGATGGAAGCGTATTCATCTCAAACCACTTCAATTAGCAACAGCCTCCAATGCAAGTGACAAAACAATATTGATTCATTTTCGTAAAATTGGGAAAATAAAGAAGCTCGCAAAGTGGGTACCATATAAACTTACTGAAGGACAACGGGAAACTCGTGTTGAGGCTTGCCTTAATTTGTTGAGTCGGTGCGTAAATAAAAAATTCTGAACCAAATTATTATTGTAATGAAAACAGGATCTTGTATGATATTCGGAAATAGTTGGAGCCAGGGGAGAGATAGCCAAACAATTTCCCAAAGACAAATTCAGTCAAAAGAAACTGCTTGTGAGTGTATGGTGAATTTGTGGCGACATAATTCGTCACAGCTTTTTAAGATCTAGCACAATAATTACTGCAGAGATTTTCCGTCAAGAATTTAAAACTATGATGAACAATCTCGCTATCAAACAACCGAGACTTGTCAATTGCTCCTCTAGTCCACTACTCCTCCATAACAACGCTCGTCCATACACTATAACACTGTTTTAAAATTTTACAGGAGCTTTGATTGGAAACTCTCTGTCACCCACCTTACTCACCACACCTTGCACCTATTGATTTTAATTTTTTTCAGAATTTGGATATCTTCTTCCAATGGAAAAATTTCATCTCTGATAAGGTGATGAAGGTCCCCATGATTTTCATAGCAAAAGCATTAATGAACCTCTATTAAAATGGCAAAAGTGCATTGACAACAATGGCCAATATATACTTTTCATAAAAAAAAAAAATTGAAATTTTCTATATAAATTGGGAATTTCATAGGTAAGAACCTAATAATTTAGATTTTTTAAATACACAAAACTCAAAATGCTGATTTCATATTTAATTAAAGCAGATAAATTTGAAAACCCCAGTAATTTGTGGTTTGAAATAATTTTTAGACCTTAGCGCCATAAATCAATACATTTTTGCTTCACATAATTCAAATTCTTTTCATGGTGCGCAGTCTGCATGGGGTACCTGTCGCTATACCAGCTGACATCCAGTAAACCTGAGCCTACTTATACGTGAGACCCGTCTAGATGTCTGCCGCCACTGCTCGCCAATAATTGTCAAAAAAGAAAAACATTAACAGTCACCGCCATCAGTACATAATATGCAGTCCATACATGTTTATTGTGAAATAGGTACAAGAAACCCTCACCTGGATCTGCATATTTTCTCATAATTATACAGTGTTTTTGAGATGTTTCCTCGGAATACGTGAAAATATACTTTTTAGATAATTAGCGCCTTTGTTCACAATTTTTTACTTTTGCAGTGTTTTCTCAAATTCCGAATCCATTAACTCTATTGAGTTCCACGCAAAAAAAAAATTGGTGCCTTGAGTTTTGATAACAAGGATTTACTGGATAACAATAGTGGCATGTAAAAATGTTCAAAAAATTATTTCAAACTGTGAATTAGTAGGGATACCAACTATATAAATGACAAACTATATTCATGTTTGAAAATTTTCAAGTCAACAGGGTTTTTTTTACTGTGTACATTTATTAATTATCACTATCTAAATAAACTGAAAGCTATCATCTAAAAACTTACCTGCACGCCACTTTGCTGATGACTGTCAACTACAACGTTTACCCATAAATCATCTGCAATAAAAGAAAAACCAACATATTTATTTTATTTTATAAATAAATCTTTTGTAAATAACATCAATCGTAGAATTATAACTGCCTAACTTTATGAAGTTCATTCAGGAAGCTGAAAATGATAGTCTGTTCCACATTATTGTTGCGATTCTAATTTCAAATTATCTTGTAGAAAGGGTATAAATTAAAAAAGCATATTGACTCCTATCAGAGAAATTCCTTGCATTTTAATATATCATCGCTGTATATATAATTAAGCCAATGTGCCATTTAACACATTCTCAGATGAATGAATCAATTTGTCAATTTTTCATATAAATAATAGAGATATACTAAAAAAAACATTGCCGTTCATCTGGCAAGTCTGCCTAGTAATTATTTAAAATATTTTTTATAAATCTTATCTGTGTAATTATTTTTTAAAACAGTTTCATTAGTTTATCTCAGAATGTACTAAAACGGCACATAGGCTTAATTATATATACAGCGACGATATGTATCAGTCAAAACTTGAATTTTACACAAAAATTTTACATGGCAACGCCGGCCGCATACTGAATGCGTTTTCGTACGAAATTGAGTAGTATGTATATGTACAAATACGCAAGTACATTCCTGACCTTCGAAGTCGTATTGAACATCGCACACTGTACACGATTTAGTAGTGTGTGTACGCACGTATAGATGCAACGTTTGACACGATCCGGATTTGTTCGGAAATTTTTGCAATTTCGTACGATGGATATTGAAAATGTTGTCAATTTGATACATGACCACAAATGTTTGTGGGACCAAAGTGATTCAACTGCATAACCATCAGCACATATCATGACGGAGAATCTCTAAAGAACTAAAAATACCTGTAAGTTAAATAATTTGGTTTAATGAAGGTGAGGTACGTACTTATTATGTACTTCGAACAAAAAAACTTTTAAATATTTCTCCAATGTAATGAGCTCTCGTTGCACTTCGATTCTCCCCAGCATTTGTGAATCTATTAGATAGTCATGAAATTTGTCATTATTTAAGTCTGCCATAATATGATGGAATTTCCCAAATTTATCGTTTCTAGTATATTATATTTCGTTCACCCACTCGGTTCTACGATGCCGATGACGCCGTAGCAGCCTACGAGTAAGAAGAGTTTTCCAGAAGGTACAGATCATTTATTCATTTGGCACAAACGTTATTGGAGAAATGCGCAAAGTAACTGATCGTGACCAACGCAAGACGCAATCAATACGTACGAAAATAATCATATGAATATGTACGTAATAATTCATATCCAAAGTGCGGCCGGCCTAACTCGTGCTAAAACTGTGTTGTAAATTTAATTAAAAATTTGAGATGTATATACATATTTAAAAATGTACTCTTATAAAATAATGTCAAGACAATTAATTTACCAGATTTGTTTATTTAATTACAAAATTTAGAAAATGAAAATAATTACCGCCGAAGGGTTGCCCCTGAGGAGTGTAAAGACGGTAAAGCTGGCTATGGGGCACCCCCGAGTGGGGCGGAGGAGGGAAGAAGCTCAGCACGTACAGCATTCCGGGTTGCACTGCCTTGGGAACATCGACCACAGAACCCGTGGAGTCCACGGGCCGCACATAGCACCCCTCGGGCCAGGATTCATTGCCAGAGTTCCGTACCATCCATGTCCACGCCACGCTAGAGTAATTTTAGCCATTATATTTACTTGGTCGCCAACCCTCGACAGAAGACACCAACCACCACAACAAGATTACAAATATGTTATTTTGTGAAAACTTTCATTATACAATATATTTTGTGCACACAATTTATGATTTAAAATATGTTACTTTGTGAAAAACATAGGTACCAAAAAAAAACTTTGGGCAACTGAATTTAAACGTAGCCTTACCAGCATGGGAGATGATGAACGTTCGGAACGTCCAAAAACTGTAACCACTGATGAATAACATCACTAAAGTTCACCAAATGGTGCTAAATGACCGTTAAATTAAAGTGAGAGAGATAGTAGAGGCTATGAATATGTCCAAAGAACACGTTTGTCCAATATCATCTATACAATAGCCCAAACAGCAATAGCAGTACCATCTGCCGGCTAGAGACTGCTAAGACTAACATTCTATACTCCGTCATTACAGCTTGGTTGCATTCGTTTATATTTTTTCTTTGCTATTTTGTATATCCAAGCCTTAAAAATAGTTCTGTGAAAAAAGTGTTCTGTGCCTAATTGTCGTGGCAACTACAATAAGGGACCGAAAGTTCATGTGTTTTCTTTCCCTACAGAGGTTTTATGAAAAAAATGGATAAATTCAAGACATCAAAAGGATTTCGTACCAACAGCAAATTTGGAGGTAAGTAAATCTTATTATCTATCGCATTATTTTAATTATTTGTCTATCATGATAAACGTTTTACTAGATGTGTTCTTAATATATGAAATAAACTTCATTCGGTAGTAAGAATAGCGTAATTTAAACATGTAAACTAAACCGGGTTTCTTTTATTATATTTTAAAGCATTACTTTCAAGATTGTAGGTATGTATGAAATGATTTATGTTTATTGTATTTCCTACGACTGCATAATGTCACCATGACTTTTCAACTTCTTCTGCCTTCTCACTCCACTGCTGAATATAGGCCTCTTACCTACCCTTCCATCCTTCCCTATTGTTTGCTTCTTGTAGCCTTTTCTTCCCCCCACAGCGGCTATAACTTCGGCTCATCTCTTTTGAGGTCTTCCAACACCTCTTTTATTCTCACAGGAGCTCCACTTCAGAACTCTGTGAGCCCATTTTGTGGCAGACTGCCTTACACGCGCCCTGCCATTTTAGCTTCGCTACACGAACAATGATATTCATCTTTTGTGTATAGTTTTTTCATGTATATGTGACCTCTCTGGCCAGAGAGGTCACATATACACGGCAGAATATCCCAGAAAACTATACACTGAAGATTCTGAACGGCCGTGAAAACCTAAGGACAATGATATTCATTGCTCTAATTTCTTATTCTATCTTTCCTGTATTTCTTTCTATACATTCCTTTGTAAGGGTCATAGTCTGCACTCCATAAGTCATCACTGGTAGTATGCACGATTCGAAGACTTTATTAGACTATTTAAATATTATTATTATTGATTGTGATGATTTTGATCTCTGGTCTCAAATTTTTTGTTTTCTTTATACTCGTATTAAGACCAACTTTGCTCGGAGTCTCATGTAGTTCTTTTATCGTTATACATAGTATAGTTATATCAAGTATATTCCACTCATTGTATACTTTAAAGTTTTCACTTACAACTGCTATCTCGTCAGCAAATGTGTGTTTACGTTTGCATATTTACCAGTTTTCTTTAGCAGTTCTTTCTGGTAACATTAATCAAACTGATGGCTTTTTTTAAATAAATTCAAATTTAATTTCTTCTTACAACTACTATGTCGTTAACAAATGTATAATATCATTTGCGTATTTACCAGATTTCTTTATCAATTCTTTCTGGTAATATTAACCCATCGGGTGCTGGAGCGCAGAAACTTTTCAGACCACCGTCGTATTATACAGTTGCACCCTAGGTTCCTGGGAAAATAGACTAGACTCTCGATTATCCGGGGCGGTAGGGAAAAAATGACCCGGATAAAACAACAGATAATCATGAATAAAATTAAAGGAAAATAATTAAAAACACAACTCCGATTTTGAAAAAATATACAAACGTAATTGCACACAGCTGTACAGCACGAAAATACATGAACATATTAAATAAGATAACAAAATAGAAAGATTATTTACATACACTAAAAATCTTGTGAGTGAAATTTATACTCTGCAGCTGCCAGTTAATTTATGCTAAGTTTTCACTTTTTACCAGATGTGTCGAAATCTACAGTTAATTTCAATAATTGAAATAAAATTAATTAAACAATAATGGTCTGAAAAAATACTTTTTTGCCATACATACATTGAAGCAGGACATTCACTTGTCGCGCGATAATATAATGCAAAATTTGCACATGACTCTAAATTATTAAAATTATAAAAAATACACCTAATTTATGTGATATGAAAATACAATATTGGACATATAATACAATTAAATATGTTCAAAATACAACACTTAAGTACGTTTTTAGATTAACAATTAGAGTCGCAGCACTCCCGCTTTGTGTCAAAATAAATACGCTATTGACTGAGATTTCCGAAATTTCGTGATTCGGGATGTTGACAATTTCACAATTTTGTGTGTTCATAACTTCACTTGTCTCATTACGTATTTTATTTGCATATTTAACTTAAAGGAAAACTATTTTTACGTTTTATAAAGAAATTAGAAATTCTTAAAGTTTTCTTTCATTGCCCCGGATAGCGGGATAGTCCCAAAATGATGGAAAGTCACCGTAGTCATTCTATTCTACCTCCCTCACCCTTCCCCTGATGGACCAAATTTTCATAATCACTATTAAGATATTTGGGCTAACAACTCTCCCTGTGCAAAAAAACTATTTTAAATTATACTCGAAGGTGAATCGCAGGCAATGTCCGGTAATAAATTAAGCTCAGATGTTATTCAAACAAAGAAAGCCTGAAATCGAAAAGTTCAAAATCTTGAAGGTCTACGCAATAAAAGCACATTATTTAATCTTACGAGAACCCAGGCGGATGGGTGTCAGGGATGGGTGCTGGTTTAGCAAAGACCAGCGACATCTGATAGGGAGGAGGCGGCGGCGGCGGAAGAGGCAGGGGTCCGGACACTACAGCCGTCGAGGGTGTGATGGAGGGCTGGAAGTCTAAGTAGCAGCATGTTGCCTCTTGGATATTCCTACAAGCAATATCATCATTTCTCATCATATCTTATGTATATATTGACATAAATGAACACATTAAATTTTTCAAATAAATTATGTTTGTAAAACCAAATTAATTAATCAATTGTTCTGAAAAAATTGCAACATCACAGTAAGAATGTGTTCCTGAATATAATACATAAATGTTTCTCTACATCAGTGATGGTTATACCGCTATTTTATACGGTTATTTTCAGTTCAGTTATTTGGGATTTATATCTGACTTTATCGATAACTGAAAACTAGGATATAATTGATGTCTAGTACCAATGGTTACCTGTCGAATTGCAAAAAAATTCAGTTTCCAGTCATCGATGTAATCAGATACAAATCTCAAATAACGGTTAGTGTGTCACCAGTTAAAATAGCATCACTTTTGCCTGCCCAACATAAATTGGCGTGCGGCGAGTTTGGAACTAAAACCCGCCCCACCCGCACCCGGCGGTAACCCCTCGCCCTGTCATTCAGTTCATTCTCATATTTGAGCGCGAGCTGTGTCATCTTGATTACCAATATACACTGAATTATTATGTCCAAAACATCCAAAACAGTCCGGGATGGTGCAAGAACAATTGCCAATGAACTATTAAAGTTTTGCGAAGCTGAAAAAGCAAATAATGGACCGATATTACCGTTTGACAGATAGAGTGGCCGCCGCGGAGCACGCTGTTACCCGACCAAATTTCTATTGAAGGCTCTGACACTGGTCACCGGACATTCAGTACATTATGTATTGTGTAATAAATTTACACCCTGGCAACTTCTGTTACGCGACAGTGAAGCCCACTTATAGTCAGAGGCGTGAAAAAATGGACATTTCCAAGATTTTTTTTTAACGTTTGTGTAATGTTTTTATTCAATACATAGTACCAAAGTTTCTCTCTATTCCTAGTCCATATAATAGATCTTTTGCCGATGTGTAAGCCACAGCAGTAAATACCATAATAAAGTTCAAAATTCGGAATTCTATACTACTATCTTCCGGTACAGTATTGCCTGCTTGTAATTTTATTTTTTTAGCTGATGCACTACAACACCATGAGCTCGTTCCGCAGTTTTTGGATTAAAAATATTTTTTCTATTGGTGGTACGTGTTTACGATAGTTTAGTTGAAACTTTTTGATTATGACGTCTCATTATAAATTTTTGAAAATGATTATAAGAACACGCACAACTATCTATCAACTGCTTTTGATGAAACCTCAACGGTTTCACTGCCACTGAAATACTGTCACTAAACCAAATTTCAGTTAGTCTAATGAGTCTTAAGTCTAAAAGTAGAACTATAAACAAACAATATTATTCTTAGAATCACCCAGGTAAAAACCCCATTTTAGTACTGATATGCCCCCGTATACTCGCCTGGGTTTTAACACGTTGTTTTATGGTTTGGTGGCAAAGCAGTCGTTCGTGGGGGCGTTCCACGGGTTCGTGCCCCCGGGTACTCGCCTGCTATGGCCTGTCAGGGTTTTAACTCGTTGTGTTATGGTTTGGTGGCAAAGCAGTCGTGGGGGCGTTCCATGGGTTTGTGCCCCCGGGTACTCGCCTGCTACGGCCCGTTAGGGTTTTAACTCGTGTATAAAAAATTTTCAATTTGTCTAATTCAAAGAAAAATAAAACATTCTATGATTTGCGTAATTTTGTCTATGGAAATTGCGTTTCAAACGTCAAAGAGTTGTTAAATAATTTAAAATGTAAGAATTTTAGAAATAGTTGCAACCGAAACGATTTGATTTAATTTTTGAAATCAGGCCACTCAAATACACCAATATATCAACGATTTATCCATAAATTAAACGACACAAATGTCAAATCGTATGGAAAAATGTCAAACTTTAAAGTGTAATAACTTTTTAAATATATACGACCCCCAAATTTTGATTTCAGTTTTGACATCAGGGTACTCAACTACATCAGGATACTCTTTTTATGAAAATCAGAGTGAGGCCATAAAAGAAAGTTTAGCCGTAAATTTTTACACTATCAAATACTTCAGTGAGTATTCATTTAAATTTATCTCAACAAGATTAACAAAAAAAATATAGTATGAATGTTAACAGTCATTAATAGTTAGTCATGTTAACAGATTTACACTGTATGCACCATTAGCATAGCATTCGATATAGTCACACAAATAAAAAGTATACCCATTTGAATGTAAATGGAAAAAGATTCAAAATGATTAAAAAGTGAATGCGAAAAAGTGATGCCACCTGATTGTGAATATTGGGTAGATAAATAAACAAAAGAGACAAACAAAGAGACTATTTATATATGTAAGACTAAGTGCGAGAATCGACAAATGTTTGTGTACAAAAACATACAACGAACTTTAATTCGATAAAAATATAAAATTGTATAAATAATATATTATCAACGTTTCTTATGAATTATGAACAAGACATGTAATCTTTGTTTATGTTATAAATTAAAAATTCGAATGCAAGTAACTTTTTCATAGCGATCTATGATTATACAAAACAAACAAATAAAATTAGATGAAACCTCAGAACATTGAGAAAACTTTAATCATAAACAAAGTACCTACCAATTATTCATGTCAAGAAAGAAACTGGCTGTATTGTAATTGAGACTTGGTCCTAAAAGCTTTTGCATTTGGTTGATAAGCTCCTCTTTATCTGTCGTACCCATACGACTAAATTCTTGTAATAAACTCTGCTCCAGGTCAGCCTGTTGAGAGTTGAGTGCACCTCCGTCCACGTCCATTGTAATGGTTAATAAAAAAATTAAAAAATACTTTGTCTCCTCCTGTCTCAATCCATTAAAATTTTAAATTCTTATGTCGGTTTAAAAGTGAAAATGTTTTATTTTCGAACAAAAGCGATATAAACAACACTCCTCATCTTTAACACGCACAAACATGTCATTGGCAAAAAAGTAAAACCATAGAAGAGAGAAATAGTTAAAACAATGACAACTGGAATTGTCATAGACAAAGATTTTAAGGCCCCAGTAGACACTGAACCATCGATAAGATAATAATATAATAATATACATTGAACCAACCATGGCCAAACGCCAATGTGGGCCAACGTCGCCCAACACCCAACAGGCGTTCACACATTAGCGCATGACTCTTGCTGCCTGTAATCGCTGCCGTGGCAATTTATTTGTTCCAAGCTATAACTAGATAAATGTAGCGGTACCCTGTGCCATGTACCTATTGCTCGACCCAGAGTTTTATTTAAAATAACACAATAAAAATCCCCGCGGTGTAAACAAAGGGGTAGAGCTAGGGACACGGCGACAGCACACCAGTCGGGCCTCTGCACACACTAACACCAGGCAGACCTCCGCACGTCATCTATTTCTTTATTCATCATTCTTACTTGTACATTTTACTTGCTTCCGGGGCCTATCTCCGGGAAGAACACTAACAACAGATCGCTCTTTCATTCTAACGCCCTACATAAATATTTAGAATTTCGCTCTACAATTTTACAAGCATATTCACATATATTAATTTATTTGGGGGTAACCCGCGTCAAAATCTGGTACTCAGAAGGATCATTCGTCAACCGATGTTTCGCCTGAATCACAACAGGCATATTCAGGGTGCCTTGGTAATAAACTTAACAACTTCGCCAACGCGCTCCAATGTCGGCCAACGTCCACCAACCCACGCCAATATCCCTGTACACATTGGTCGGCATTGGACCAACCCCAGCCAAGGTTTACAGGGCCCTTTTGATCTTTAATTTTGGGTAGATAGGTAATAAAAGAAAAATATTCAGTTCCTACTTTGCGAAAAATTATTTTCCATTTTTGGGACATAAAATTAATAAATGAGAGATATTTACACAAATACCTATTTAAAAGAAATAACAATATTAATTATACATTTTTGCGATATACGATATATATATATTGTGAATTTACGACTATATACATTAACATTTATTTATTTGAATTGGATGAAATGATTTTTACATCCACAAAATAATGTTAAAAGCCCATATGAAGGGATTAGAAGATTAGAAGCAAAAGCACCATTGTCCGATAGACGAAATTTAAATACATTTTTTTTGTAACTGAGTTTAAAGCCAGAGCGGAGAAAAATTAATATGCTTTTGATAAAATATAACATAGTTTCAAAATAAGTTAACAATTATGGGGTATAAAGCAAATGCAGCAATATCAAAAAAAAATTAAAAATGTTTTATTGCAATCACCTAGGATTACTTATTCAAAATGTATTGAATTCTAGATTTTATATAGCTATCCCTTCCAAAATCAATTTTAAATTTACAGACTTTATATCGTATAAATTGTAATTGTAATTGTAATTGGCCCAAAACTCTGTACATCAATTATTGTTTTTTTTCAAGATTGATTAATTATATGGCTGTAAGAAAACCAATAAATGAAAATAAAATAAAATAAAATAAAAATAAAATCTCTAATTCGGTACATTTATAAATGAGTAATCCTTGATAACTGCATTAAATTTTTTTGGATATTGCTCCCTTGCTTTTATACCTACCCCACAATTGTAAAATTCATATTCTTTGCCAGAAAATCATATTCAAACACATTGTCTTACATTCTCGTCATATGCAAAGTATTGCTTCTTCTTCTTTTACAAATTAAAAAATATAAACAAATATTCCATCAATAAAAAATGTAATTATGGAATTCGTGGTATCATGACAGTTATGTTTTAGTTTAAATTATTTTTATAAATCATTGAGAAAAAAAAGATTCTATATTAACAATTTTAGTTTCAAGACTTATAATTTTTTTTCTACGAAATGTGTTCTAATTATTTTTGTTCCACAATAATTTTTTTATAATGGAATTTGTGTAGTTCATTATAAATTATGTAATGTACATAACTTTGTAACTTTATAATGAACTTATCGTCTGTGATCATGTGTTCTGTACAGGAAGAGTTAAAATAAAAGTGTGCGGTTCCTCATACTGCGCTTTAGTGCACTCCGATGACCTCAGCAGACGGCCAGACCGCAATACGCCAGACGGCACTGCGGCGGCGTAAAAATCACTTCACTCAAAGCGAAAAACCCAAAGAGCAATGCAAATCGTAGTCCAGTGTCACAGCAATTTCGCAGAAAAAATCCAGAGCCAGTCCAAGTCCATAGCAAAAGCCGCAGAAAATTCAGAGAAGCAGTCCAAGTAGTTAAGCAGGGGTCAAAAAAGGGGAAGAAATAAATCTCGTGTGTAATAATAATAATCTACGACACAGTACAAGAGTGAGCTAGCCCGATTTTTCGATTCCCTAGATTCTACGATACTCTACATGCGGCTAGACCGTCTAATCTACAATTACAAGTGCGTCAGCTCTACTCTTACAAAAATACTTATTATAATAAACATCGTCTGTTTTATAATTTTACATGAATTCAAAAGGGTAAAATAATTTGTGTAAGTGTAAGCCTCGTGATACTGTTTATAAAGGGTTATTTGGAAAACATTAATAACCTCGCAGGACTATATTCCTGCCTTGATTATGAGTCGAAAATGTTCACTCTATTATGACCCAATATCAATAGCCATGGAGATATGCGACAACAAAGTTTGCATTTTTTTTTCAATATTTCTGACTTATTTTCTGTAAAACGTTGGACTATCATTACAGTAACTTATATCTAATACGAAAATTTCATTTCCTTTAATGCAAGTAAAATAAAATAATAAAAACCTTCGAATTTCAATTGGAAATTTTTCAGGGTTTTTATCATTTTATTTCATTTGTATTGAAACGGATAAATTTTTCGTAATCGGTATAAAATAGTGTAATGATAGTCCAACGTTTTACAAAAAACAAGTCAGAAATATTGAAAAAAAAATGCAAACTTTGATGTCGCATGTCTCCATAACCATTGATAGGTCATGATAGCTTGAACTTTTTTGACTTTTAATTAAAGCAGGAATACAGTCCTGCGAGGTTATTAATGTTTTACAAATAACCCTGTATACAAAAATGAAATCATCACTCGGGGAGTCACTGACGTCACCGGCCATGCGGGTTAGGCGTCCGCGTTCCAAGGTGGTGCGCCATCGGTCCCACTTTGTTCGTGGCGACCGCATTGAATTAGAAGCTCACCTCCGTCATTTTCTGAAAATGCCTTTATCAGAGCTGAAATCTGATCCTGTTCTATTTCTATGATAGAAACATCATGTTCCCATACATAATGATCCTAATTTTCAATTATTTTTTATAATTTAATTAGTCTTGTGATTATTGATTGATGAGTTCCAACAAAACTTGTTCCATTTTTTTTGGTTTTATGAAAATACACTTTATAGTGAACTTGTTTTCTTTGATCATGTATTTTTTTATGTATTTTTCACAATCCTAATTTACAATTATTATTCATACTTTCTATAATTGCATTGTAATTTAAACCTTTGAAAATGACGTTCAATATCTACTAATATCCCTGAATCAAAATAATTTGATGCACAGGTGTATACGATCTATATTCTATGAGCTATATTCATTATAATAAAAGTTGACAGGGTCATGAAAATAGGATTTACATGATGGCCGCTACTAGCTATGTTATATCTAGAAATATAATCAGAGAAAGATACCTCTTGGTCACTGAAACAACTGACTGCATTAATTTAACTACATATTAATAAAGCATACTTCTTAAGATGTTCTGATGAAGAAATAAAAATTAATTAATGTATATTATAGATATCTCACAGAGACGAAACTGTAGTTTTTTATGGGAAAGTAGGTATAGAAGTCTTTTGGGTGTACATAGGACCTATGACCTATCGTATGGTTGGCTTAAGTGATCACTTTATACAATGTAACATTCGCCATTTCCACCCACGATAGAATATATCATGCCTACTAATTTTTGGAAGTTGTATATATTTGAATTACATGCCACACTTCGTATATGCATTGTAACAACCTTTCCATGCGGCCTGTACAATGCTATTTTCATTTTCCTAAATCACCACAGATGTCGTTAATGTCACTAATGAGAAAATCTACAATTGATTTTACGGAATTTTTGAAAGCAATATACTTTTTCTGTGTAATGAAATTCATCCGAATTACTAACATTACACTAGGATACGGATAGGAAATAATATTTCCTGGCGTTGTAATTCAAATATATACAACTTCCAAAAATTAGTAGGCATGTTATATTCTATCATGGGTGGAAATGGCGAATGTTACATTGTATAAAGTGATCACTTAAGCCAACCATACGATAGTACATGTATGTATAGTACATGTATCCTATGTACACCCAAAAGACTTCTATACCTACTTTCCCATAAAAAAACTACAGTTTCGTCTCTGTGAGACATCTATAATATACATTAATTGATTAATAATGTCTATGTAACATGAAATCCAGTACTGTTCTGAAAGATTTTAACAAACTCAAAATATTCTGAAACAAAAATTAATTTCAGCTTTCAAATAATTCAGATTTCCGGCATACATTTTAGTAGTAAATAGCAAATCAGTTCATACAGAGTATGAATAACTCAGACGGTTTTGTTTAAACATTGACAATATATATTGTTATTACATCAAATCAAAATACTTGTATTTTATCAGAGGTATCCACATATCACCAAAATGGATAGTCATGAACTAACATCAATTTCTTTGTACACAGGCTGGTTCCACAGCTGGTTCCAATACATTTGATTTAAAAAAATTACTTTATGCTTGTAAAATTTGAATTAATTATGAAAATGGCAAACTTACTCTTAAAAAATATCAAGTCTTAGTAAATAAGTAGCACTTTATTACAAAAAGACATAAAGAGACTCAGTTTGAAATGAATTTTAAAAAGTGTCTATTAATAAAATATGTTTGTTTACTAAGGGACTTAATTACTATGCAAGAATAAATACTTTAACTGCATTATAAATGTTTCTTAAATATACACAAGGGGGCACATACTTCCGCTATATCCCAAACCCCCGCCTAAAGAAGGCTTAGTTCATCTCTGTACAATTTTACACTTTGTGGAGGTATCTATCTTACTTTTTCAGAGGGTTTGGTTTTTCCTCTATATTAAATTAATTAATATAATAATAATAATCATAATTAATTAGATTTTTTTCAGTCCTAATGTTGGATACTGAAATGTGGCCCGATGCATTATCTACAACGCAATCCCACAGCAAAGTAACACTATTTTGTGATAAAAAGAACTTTTGACACAGGCACTGTTATGATAGATCAAACAACACTAGCCATATATTAAATCTATGAGTAGGTAGTAAAAAATATTTTTTAAAAGTTGTATTATTCTTTTTGTTTTGAAAAAAAATATCAACTCAAAACATTTTGGCATTTCAATTGCAATGACTGATTTATTTTTTAGAATTATTTTTAATTACAAAACCATTAAAAATTCTTCCGCGTTTAACAAATTGTCCACTCTGTATAAAAATATACCATTTTACGCAATATCAAGATTAAAAAGTTCTTCACATGAATCAAACGAACACACTTTTGGAAAATATAAATATCACCCGGATGTTGAGAGTCAGATTAACATCCAAATAAATCGTGAACAATGGGCTAGCCAAGTATATCTAGCCATAGCAAGCTATTTTGGAAATGTGAATATTGCTCGTAAGGGATGTTATCATTATTTTATTAAGATGCACAAGGAAGAAACCCAGCATGCTCACAATTTAGTAAAATATCAACTTCTAAGGGGAGGAAAAATACAGTTGAAAGATTTACAATCACCAAATTTTCAAGATACAACTATTCTTCAATATTTTGAAAGGGCTTTGAAAATGGAAATGGATATCACTACTGTAAGTGTAATTTTCATTTAGATATTTTTAAAGACTTTCTTTTAAGTACTTATGCCATGAAAAAAAAATAGGTTAAGCAGTGGTTCCACAAGTCGTTATCTTCTGAACCAACCAAAATCGATCCTAAATTTTAACCTTACTTACTCTAAGTTAAGCCACATAAAAAAAAATCACCAAACCCGAAATTCCATCTGAAAACAAAACTGTTTAAATATTTATATATTCCTAAAGAATAAGCTGCTTATTCCATACATGCAACAGGTTCAATATTTGGGTGAAACTCAACAGATTTTGCATGGCACAGATAAAACAGTTTTCATAATCTTTTTAAATTTTACGTATATATTTTGAGTGCCTTCTTGGTATAATGAAAATGATGACCCTTGTGATTCCCTAGCTTCTTCACAGCCAGTATCCAGAAAATCCTCAATCAGGGCAGATTTTCCTAAATGGCTATTCAAATGGGAATGCACACTCGGCCTAGGGTTGTCAACTTTTTTTTACAAGAAATAAAGTATATTTAGGTCTGAGAAGAATATTAAACAGTATTTTAGAAAAATGAACAGTATTTTACTTATTTAATGTTTTAAATACATATTAGGTCCTTACATATGAAATTGATGTTTTGCCGTACTGGCAAATTTGATCTCAAATATCTTCTCTTTGGTTAGGAATTCCAAATCCAAATTTATACAGCTATTTACTCATGTATTTGTGTTTTGAAAATTATAATTCATTTGTTTTTTCCTCAATTGTTTTTTTCTTTGCGTCACTCAGTTTACAAAATGAAAAACTTGAAATATCGCGTTATTTACGAGTACGAGTTCCACCGTGGCACCAGTGCTGCAGAAACGGCTCGAAGGATTAATGATGTGTATGGCGACGGTGCCGCAAAAAAAAAACACAGTGCGTTTTTGGTTCCAACGTTTTCGTTCTGGAAATTTCGACCTGCAGAACAAGCCCCGTGGACGGCCGGAGACCAAAGTTGATAATGAAGAATTGAAGGCTATTGTGGAAGCGGATCCATCGCAAACCACATCCGAGTTAGCTGCAGGCTGCGGTGTTAGTGATAAAACTGTTTAATCCACTTGAAGCAAATTGGTAAGGTGAAAAAGCTTGAAAGGTGGGTACCTCACGAATTGAGTGAAGCAAATCAACAAACGCGCGTTGACTGCTGCGTTGCATTACTCAACCGGCACAATAATGAAGGGATTTTAAATCGAATCATTACCTGTGATGAAAAGTGGATCCTGTACGATAATCGGAAGCGCTCATCGCAATGGCTGAACCCTGCCGAACCAGCCAAACCATGCCCCAAGCGAAAATTGACTCCAAAAAGGTACTTGTGAGCGTTTGGTGGACTAGTGCTGGTGTCGTTCACTACAGCTTTCTTAAATCTGGCCAGACGATTACGGCAGATGTCTATTGTCAGCAACTGCAAACCATGATGGAAAAGCTAGCTGCTAAACAACCGAGGCTGGTTAATCGTTCTAGGCCACTGCTGCTTCATGATAACGCTAGACCACACACTGCACAAAACCACCACACACGGCTACCAAATTAGAGGAGCTTCAATTGGAATGTCTAAGACATCCACCGTACTCTCCGGACCTTGCCGCAACAGATTACCGTTTTTTTCGAAATTTGGATAACTTCTTGCAAAGGAAAAAATTCAACTCCGATGGGGCAGTCCAAACCGCCTTCAAAGGTTTTATTGATTCCCATCCGAATGGTTTTTTTAGTAAAGGGATCGATGAACTACCTGTGAGATGGCAAAAGTGCATAGATAGCAATGGTACATACTTTGATTAAATAAATATATTATAATAAAAAAAATCGGCTTTATGTTCCTTCCATACTAAACGCCAATTTCATATGTAAGGACCTAATATTTTTTAGAGCTTCTCGCACAACTTATTAATTTACACTCTTTTTTAAAAACTTCATACGCCTCACCACAATTATGTATAACTAAAATTAAAATAAATGAGGAGCTCATTTTTTATTAAATTAATATTTGCTCTATTTCTATCCTCCTGCCACTTTGCATTCATTACTGAAAAAAAATCTTTCAGTAAATGCTGAGGTGGCGGGAACAGAAAGTAGATATGAGACAATTTTAGTAATATTTTTAAATTCTTCTGAGGTGTTTACTAGTAAATGGCTCCACTTTTGGCCAGTACTCATTTCAAGAAAATCTTTGTCTTCTGATACTTTTTCATAAATTACTTTGAAATTTGTTAATTCTGAATATAAATCATCCATACCAATATTTCTGTGAGCGTCTAAGTCTGAAACTTATAGTGTTACAAATTTTGATACTGAAAACAGTATTTTTTATACTTTATTTTCGTTTAAGTAACAGTAAAAAGTATAATGTAGTATGATACTGTTTTAAACAGTATAGTTGGCAACCCTACCTGTAGCACACTTGATGTTACGGGTATAGGAGATGACTCATATTACACATACAATATGGGTTCTATTTTCTAAATAAGATATAATCAATTGTAAGAGATTGCCATGATTGCCATGATTGCCAATTGCTTCTAGCTTTTTTTATTAAAGTGTGATGATTAACTTTATCAAAAGCTTTTTGAAAGTCAATATACAAAGCATCCCCTTGACATCCTTCATTTAAATCAGAACAGACATATGTAGTTACAAGATTCTAGTAGATTGGATGAAATTGATCATTGTGGAACAAATCGATGTTGCATAGGACAAATAAGTGATTTAAAGTATGATAGGATTACTGTATAGACTTTTTCTTTTCTTTCCTTTTAGATTTAGGTATTCCTATGATTTACTTTATTATTATTGATCTACCTTCATTCTTATGCTTATACTTTCTTTAATTGTCATTTGTTAATATTACATATGTATCATATGAGAATAACTGCCACAGAACAGGTTTTTACCTAGTGTGGCAGTTATTAGTAACTTGTATTAACAAATGTAAATAAACTATAAAATAAATAAATAAATAGACTAATGATTCAAAGACTTTTGCAAAACATGAAAGTATACTAATAGGACTATAATTCTTAACGGATGATTTGTCACCTGATATATGGATCGGTATCATGTTTGCCATTTTCCACAAATCAGGGAAAATACACTCATTTAAAGATTTATTGAAAATAAGTTCAAATGGTATACATAATTCATTGCTATTAAAAAAACACTTGGAATTAGATCCGGTCCTGGGCATTTGTTGATATTTAGTTTATTAAGGCATGATTTTATAGTCTCTATACTTAAACTAATGTTAAAAAGATTAAACTGATTCAGTTTATTTACATGTCCAGTAGTAGATAATTGATTAGGATTCGATTGATTAAAGACAGATGCAAAGTATTTTGAGAATATTTCTGCTATGTCCTTTCTATTACTTGCATCTATATCATCAAAATTCATTAAATTGGGAATACAGTTAGCAGTGCATAATGATTTAGGATACGACCAGAAGACTTTAGCATTATCTATGAGGCCTTCTTCAATTGATTCTATATAAGATTTAAAGCACAGCTTTTGCATAACTTTAGACCTCTTTCTTAATAATGAAAATGTCCCATTGTCAAGTGGGTTGTTAAATTTTTTTGCTCTAATTCTAAATTTATTTTTATCTTTAATAATTTATTTATTTTTATTTAATAATTAATTTAATTCTAAATTTATTTTTATTTTTATTTAATTTATTGGAGGCTCTTATATATAAATCATTTTATAATGACTTTATTTGAATAATAATAATAATAAAAAATAATAATTTATATAGTGCCATTTTTGTAAACAAAATTCCCCTCAGGGGCAATCATTAGAAATGAAGTGGAATTAATGTAAGATATTTTTTGTTTTTTTCTGTAATTTTCTACTCTTGGTTTTAATTGTTTTTTGCCTGTGGATAAGCTTAGACATTTGTCACATGTTTAATTTTTCAGAACATGTTTTAATCTTCTGAATAATATTAAAAATATTTGTCCACATTCATATCAATGTGTACAATTTTAAAATATATAAATCTCTTATAATATATAAATTCCTAAAATAAAAAATCTTAAAAATTAAAAAATAAAGAAATCTAAGGGATGAAAATAAATAAAATGGTCTACCTACATCAATACATACAATTTTTACACATTTTTGTACTGGACTGAATAGGACCAAGAAATTGTAAATTTGTAATTCCCTGATTATTGTTTTAGGAATTGGAATATTTGATTCAAGTGGCAGAAAAACATAAAGATTACCAATGTGCAGACTACATCACTCACGAATTTTTGAAGGAACAAATCAGCTCAATACATGAGTTATCTAAATTTATAACAAACATACATAATTTAGGAAATAATGAAATCAATATTTATATATTTGATTTGGAATTAGAAAAAATATATTCTAATATCACTTTATGAAAGAAAACTATCGGTGAAAGGCTTTTATTTATATTTATATATTTGATTTGGAATTAGAAAAAATATATTCTAATATCACTTTATGAAAGAAAACTATCGGTGAAAGGCTTTTACTATATGTACAGTAATCTAGATTATCAAGGGTGGGGAGGAAAAAAGTGACCTGGATATGTAAAAACCCAGCGTACTCTCGATGTAGTATCTCTCTAATATTGTACATTATATGTACTGGAATGAAAAATCATTCACACATTATTACAGATTGGATAATCTGACATGGTAAATGCGACCCTGGATAATTTATAGTCAGCTATAATAAAAAAAATATTCTAAAGTGTGTTAATAAAAAGTATTTCAGAAATATGTGAATTATATTTTTATTACACTTTAATTTGTGTGGGTTATTAGGCAAATCTATGGTGATTCTTTTAGATAATATAAAGTAGCATGGTTACCTACTACATTATTTTCCAACACCTGTAATATGTAAATATAATAAATTTCTATTATTACTTTACATATCACGATTAATTATTTTCAGTGTGTTAATAAAACAAAAAGTATTTGAGAAATAAGTTTATTACATTTTTATAATATTGTAGGATAACATGTCAAAAAGGACAGAAATTAAAAATCTAGAAGATTGTGTGGATTTTTAGAAAAATCTATAGTGATTCTTTCAAATAATATAAAATAGCGCGGCTACCTTCTACATTACTTTCCAATACCTGTATTAATTCTTATTTCTTAAAAAATTTAAGAAATTCTTACGATTATTTTACACATCACAATTAATTATTATCAAATTTAACAAGCACCATTATTTAATATGACGTGATCAAATTGTGTCACAAATTATCCATTGTGATACTAAACTGTTGCATGGATCTTCCATATTCCTTATTCTTTATCAATATTTTTATCAAACATATAGACACCTAAGCCTTCGCCGACTCTCTTTAGATTTGTCACGTGATCAGATATTTCTTTGATGGCTTCCACCTGTTCCTGGAGGAAATCTGATTCCAAAAAGTCACAAAGGTGTCCATCACATTTATCTGTTGCCACCTGATGCATTTCAAGTAAACTCTGAAAACAAACAAATTTAAATAAAACCTGATTATTTATCAGGTTTTGGTTGTACTATTAAATCCTATTGGATATAGTAATACCCCGTTAATTCAAACACCGGTGTTTGTCATAATTCGAAATTTTTAAAACACACAAGTCCCAAAATTTTAATTTCATGGTTGATTAACCTTGATAATTCGAAAACCCCGGTAATTTGTAATTCGAAATCATTTTTTGACTCTTGCGCCATAAATCAATAAACTTTATGTCACATAATTTGAATTTTTTTAACAAGTTAAAAAACTAATATTGTGCGCATTTTTTGATCATTTTTTGATCGATTTTTTTTTTTTGGGATTTTTGAATTTCTAATTAACTACCTATTGATTACAGTAAAATTCCATTAAATCGAACTCCGATTATTCGAAATTTGCAAAAATTCTAAATTTTTAAAACCCACAAGTCCCAAAATGTTGAATTCATTGTACATAACCCGGATAATTCGAAAACCCCGGTAATTCGTAATTTAAAATAATTTTTAGTCCCTTGCGCGATCAAACAATACATTTTAGATCATATAATTCGATTTTTTTTAACAAGTTATAAAAAATAATAATGCGCGCGCCTTTTTCACAGCGCATACTTCTGTGGGGTGTCCTTTATGTTTTTCGCTGTGCTTTGTGGAATCCGAGGATTATATTATGTCGCAATCCCTCAAACTGGGGAATCCTGTGTTCGCTTTTTGCTTTCTTCAGTTGGCTGCTAGATATGCACGGATGGTTTTAGAATTCAGTATGGTTCTAGTTTGCGCATGTTGTCTCTTTTCTATGGTTTGCGCTAATTCCTTATACTTTACGTATTTAAAGTGGTTTTTCACTTTTAAAATTCATAAAATTCTCTTTGGGAGTGTATTTGTCTCGTTAAAATGTTTAAAATTTTTTGGAAGAAGTTATAATTGACTTGCTTATTGTTTCACGTTGTTGCGGACGACTGTATTTCTAGTACAGGTCGATTAACTAAAGCCGGCATGTACACACATTTCCCACCCCGTCACCAGCGCAAGCGCACGGGGTGACATCGCACTGCATACGCATCTCGAAAAATCTCTCTGTCTTTCTCGCACATGGACAAGCTTATAAGTGTGCCAGAGAGTTATTGTTTTGTTTTTACTACTATTACGAAATACAGGGTGATGTTTTGTTTTATTCCCTGTTTGGTTTGAACCTGATGAAATGATTGAAAACGATGAAAGATGCGCTTAGTCGAGATTTATCTAACAATAATAATAAGAATCTGGTAAACATTTGTTTACTATTTTTTATCGAATTAACTGTAGAATTTATTTTCATACGTGTCACGGTAATCGGCACATATTCTCTAATATCTCATTAAAGCTGTCTTACGATTCCAGTAAATTATGTCACACCTACTGTTGGCAAGACGTTGTTTTATATAAATGACATAATTAAATCCCCAGGGGGTGGCATAATAATTTTAATTAATTTAAAACTAAACCGAGTCTATTACTCAACATGTTCAGTGACGTTTGGAGAAAGACACGACAACATGAGGAAAAATATATAGAACTCGAACCAAAACTCAATAATTTCACTGATGGACTTGTAATAAGAGTAGGACATTCCGATAGTGAATCATCAGATTCTTCTAGTGATGAAGATTTAAGCGGCGTAGAAGAATTGATTTTGCGATTCTGATTTGAAACAATAATGTTCAAACAAAATAAATATTATATTTCTTACAATATCCCATCGTTTTTTTTTAAAACGATGGTTAATATAACAATCCTTTGATAAAAGTAGATTATGTTGCATTTAAAACAAACATTCATCCATATTCTGAACTAAGCAATATTGCTTTTTCCTGTATCTAGAAGGGTTAGAGCTTAATACAACTAAAACAAAATACATGCTCATAAACAAACAAATGCAATCGATAATGAAACTCTTTATTTGCTAGAATTAAATTAGAGAAGGTTCAAAGTATTGTGTACTTGGGCTGCAATCTACATGAGAAATGGGATCCTTTGAAAATCAAATGCCGCATTGAGCAAGCTCACGCAACCTTTATCTACATATAAAAGATGTTCTTTAGTCATGATTTCATACATGGATTACGAAAGTGAATGATTAGATGCTATGTGTTCTCAACATTATTTTATGGAATGGCGGCATAAAGAATTGATAAAGCGACTTGAAACATTTGAGATGTGAAGGATTTAACAATAAAAATCTGAAAAATTCAAAATCTCGGACATATGATGAGATATCCAGATAAGTATAAGATCTTGCTCCTCATAATGCAGGGAAAGATTTCCGGAAGTCGGGGCCCTAAAAGAAGGAGAACTTCATGGCTGCAAAATCTAAGACAATGGTTTGGCCAATCTACTACAGAGTTATTCCGGGACGCAGTAAATAAAGTGATGATAGTCAATGTTCGTTGAACAGATCCAATAAGAAGAAGAAAAAAATGTAAGTAAATAAAACAAGTTAATTATTTATTTTAAAAGTCAGAATTGCATTCCAGAAAAGTTTTATTTCCATTGTTGAGAATAGTTTAGTGCTATGTATAACTAACAGTAAAAAATAGAATAGAAATAGTAATAACAATTTTTTTTTTTTTTTTAAATAGAGATGTGAACACGGAATACGTGTCACATCAATATTCTTACTATTTTCAAACTAAGCTAAACGCTTGTGCTATGAAAATAGGACTAACTTGCTAGTCTGGAGTGAGGTTCGAACCCGCAACTTTTGGATCACGAGGCCAGTGTCCTAACCACAAGACCAACAAGCTACTCATATATATTCAATATGTCCATTGTTTATTTATGTAATTATGTATATATTTTTTTATGCTAGCAGAATCAAACACTAACTCTCAGTGCCAAAACTAGGTATTCTAACAACCCAACCGCACAACCAAACAAAACCAACAACAGAGATGAGGATTTTTCACAGTTTTTATTTACAATATCTTTGGTAATGGAATCTGTTCATTGGTAATGGAAGTGGTTTAATTTATTATGCATACCTGGTTAACTTTCTTTTCCAAATCCAATGCTGCCGCCATCGCTTCTACTGCACTTCCCCATTCTTTCTTTTCTGGCGCAATGATGTCGGTCAGTATAATACGTCCACCTCTTTTGTTTTGATATTTCATAAACTTCATTGCATGTTCTCTTTCTTCATCCGAAGCTTTTTTGAAATATTGATGAAATCCAGGAAGTGCAATGTCGGTTCTATCCATGTAGTAAGCCTATATTTAAAAAATATTCTTCAGTACAAAGAAAAAATAAATGTCATTATAAGAAAGTAAACCACGTAATATTTAAATTATGAAATTATGTCATTAATTCCAAACATGTAGAAAAAAATGTGAATGTACTGTAGTATTTTCAAAATAAGCTGATGGATAGAATTATGAATTAAGAAGTTTTGGCTCAGATGAATAAAGAAAAATAAGTATACAAGACAACAAAAATTCAGAAACTTAAATATCTCAGACGTTTAACGAAACATCCAGAGAAGTATCAGATCTTGCATCTCATAAGGCACAAAAGATTATTGTAAATTGGGGCCCTTGAAAAACTTGAGGCAATAGCCAGTCTACAGCCACTGTAAGTAATGCGATGAATGCCAACGTCTCTCGAATGCATAAGGTATGAGGAAAGATGTGAAAAAAGGTAAATTATTTCATTTAAAAATGTGAAAAGTATCTGTAAAGTTCTATTTATAATTCAGAAGTATACATATTCTATAATTTGACAACTAACATCAACATGGCCAAATTTAAGGTTTAGGAGAAGGATAATTTATATTTAATATTCCATGTATGTGAATAGTGAGTTCTAAGAAAAAGAGAGTAAATTTTTGTAGATAGAAAATACTTGAGATGGATGAAAATGTTGAGAGGAGAGTGGCGAATGACAATGTAATAAACAATGCTTTGCAATCTGTCACTGAGAATATAAAGTTGGTAGTAGTAGAATCTTATATATATATACAAATATATTTTTATTTAACCCTAGAAAGCTAACCTCCGTCGAATCGACGGGCATCGTAAAGAAAAATATCGGTCTCTGTTTAACGGTGAATCCGAATGTTTTGTCTTAGCTAGCCAACTTGGTCACCAGTGAGGTCGCTGCAATGGCACACGCATTAGGCAGATAAGTGTTATAGTTTACGAGATACTTGAGCCTTGCCCGTCGTTTCGACAGATGGTTAGCTTTACCGTTAGTTTTTTGTTTGAGTGCGCGTGTATATTTTTGACATAAGTTGTGTTTGTTATAGATTTTTACCATATCTTCATTAAATAATGATGCAATATCGAAGTTAGTAAACCAAGAGTACAGTTCCGAAGACCAAGATGATGCGTCCACCAGTCAAATGGAAAAATTTGTGCTGGAAGACGATGTCCAAAGTGATGAAAATTATGAGTCATCTAATTCCTAAGAAAGTCAAATGATTACACCTAGAGACTTATCCCCAATTGTGGAATAAGTTCTTACAAGAAACTCTCGTACTCTTCCAGATTCCTCACAGACCAGTATCATTCAACTGCCTCAAGGAAACATACGAGGTAAATACCGATTTTTGTAGTCTACCACCGGGCTAAAAATTAATTCCACGCAAAGAATTTATGAAAGCACTACATTTTCGACTTGTGAAGCCTTGAATAAAGGCAAAATTGATAAAAACAACAATGCCTACGCAAGTGAATGATAAAATCAGGAGCGTTTTTTCAGCGCAACTATCCATTAGTCAAGACTAGCAATCATCAGGTCAAGCTCTTTTTCAAGGATTGGTAAATGAAGAATTGTTATCAACTTCTCCGAAACAAAAAGATCATAAAAGAAAAACGTGCGGGAAGTGCCACTACAAGAATGACTAAAATTATTTGTGCCAAATGTAAGGTAGCGATATGTGATGAACATAAGATTGATTTTTGTACCACATGCGCTAAATATAAATAACTTTTATATTATAATTACTTTTTATATAATCTTATGTGCCATAAAATGTCAAAACATAGAACGCTATATTATTTTTTCTAGTTGATTTTGCATGTTAAAGTTTATGAAAAAATAATGATTTTTTTTTCAGAGGTTTTAGAAATGTTACTGTAGTTCTTAAATAAATAAATAATGTTTAATTTATAAGACATATTTTTATGGAAAACCCCTTTAAGTAACGATAATGTAAAGTATCACGTGCAAAAAGTTTATATATTTTGCGAAAAAAGTACTTTTTCAAGTACCCGTCGTTTCGACGGATGGTTAGCTTTAATGGGGTACGCCCGAAGGTTAGCTTTCTAGGGTTAAATGAATCTTTAAATACTAGAGAAAGTATGAAAGAGTTTTTTTTTTCAATTTTACATTTCAACTGGCCAAGAGGCGCAATTACAAAAGCGATTTACATTACAAGGAATAATGTTATAAGTATAAAGAAACAATAAATAGTTTAATCCTAGAGGGCTATTGTTAATCACTTCGACTAACACAGCAAACTTTTTTTACTTTATTTTTTTAATTATTTAGTGTATCGCGTTGATTCTTCATGTCAACTCAGTAGCCAACAGGATGTTGGAAGATAAGATGGTGTCACGCAGGTAAATTCTGCCATTTTTGTTATACGAAGTACATGTTAGCCTAATCGACTAATGAAGAGCCACTTTAAAACTTTTTTGTTAATTGTTGGATTTTAGTTTTGTTTAAAATTACACCATTAATATGATTGAGAGATTACTGAACGGGAAAGTGTACCCTAATCAAAATGATAGTGAAGGGTAATCTGAAGCTGTAAAATTAAGAACTACTTGGCGGTGGTAAGGTAATGTGAAACGGACGAAGATCCACTGTTAGAAACAGAATTCACAACTTTTTCAACCAACAGCTGATCTATTAACATTCCATTCAGACATAAAGAGAAGAATTTGTGCTTTTGTAACATTAAGGGCTGGTTGTATCAATTAGAATTGTATATTATGTATATATCTTTCGATTTTCTCGAAAACGGGTTGTGATTGGTGGAAAACACAATTATCATTGGTTTAAACAAAAGATTACTTTGAATCAAGTTGATAAATATTATTTTTATTTGGTCACTTCTTTTAAGACCTCAACAAATTAAGGTTGATTTTATTTTCCTATTAAAAAATAATATATTTCTAAAAAAAACTTGCTCCAATTAATTATAACAATTAAAAATACATCTAATGAGAATTATAATTAATGAGTTCGAATCGACTAGTAAAAAGACATCACATAGAAAAAATATGAAAAGTCTTCTAGGATTAAAAAGAATCCGTTTAGAGCACAGTTATAGAAGTACAATTAAGATAAAAATAAAATTTGTTCAGGCAGGAATGTGTGTCATTCTAGCTTCGCTGCCTAGAAATATAGCAACATGTGATTCCATGATATTCTCAAAAAAGTATCAGCTGAACATAATTTTTTTCAATTTACAATCGACTGTCGCATATCAGTTTTATCTCTCTTTTTCAAAAACAAGGAGAAATAAATATAAATAGGTTTTATTTTATTTCGTAAATAATTTTACATTCGGTTGTTAACTTGATTTTACATTAATAAAAAATGATTAAATATCAATATGTTTTATAAATCTACGATACCGGTTATATGACGCAAAATATAATTAATGTTACATTATAATTATATAAATAAAACTGATTTTTTAGTTTTACCATTGATAAGTAAACATAACTCGCGTACAATTCCATATTTATTTGTTTATTGATAACGTTTTCACATTCTGCATCGAAATTTTGGCGTATTTGGCTCATGTTTAACACTTTTTTCCAATAATATTTTAGTGAATCTAAAATATGTCTAGACTGAGATTATCTCATCAAATTTCGATCGTTTTTCGCGTCTGCGCCGATGATATTTACTCAAGTGTGCACAAATATGTGCACGTACAAATAATTTTAAGGAGTGTTAGTTTATATCGGCATTTCATATGTTAAATTCATCCATTTAAAATATAAATGATGAATAACATTACATCACGGTTAATGTTTTAACATTGTATAACATGGACATTTTTTAAAAATATTACATATTATTTTGATATGTCATTAAACAAGTACTTAGATACCTATCGCCATCTGACAGTACGTCTATGGTATTACTGAATATATTTTCATTTTTGGTTTGTTTTGTTCTATGGTTTTGTTCTGGATGGCATGTGGATGGCATTCAATAACAATAATATTTGAGAAATTCAAACGTTTTGTCCCAGAAATATCACAAGCTATATTATTAAAAAATTGACGTTGAATGTATATTTTTAGGCAAGTAAATTTTCATTTTCATAGTAAGTAATAAAGTTTTATATTTTCATAGTTGGATTTTTCCACAATTCTATTGTAAGTTTGACATTTAGGTTTAGTAAAAAGTTAAAAGCCTGTATATTTGCAAGCCGTTAATGATTCGGTTTGCTTTTTTGATAGGGCTATGAAGAATAAGATAACTAATTAGAACACCGAAAATCCGGTCAATAAATTATTTCTTTTTCGACTTTCTTTATTGAACATACCTTGGGAAAATTCTAAAAAGTGGCTTGCAATTTTGTGTTCCTCCTATCGTTTTCAAAATTCATCGAAATGGCACTGCGACTAGCGGCTAAATCCAAGATAATGGTCCCATTGCATATACAACGAAAATGAGTATTTCACTATATTATTGAATGTGCTAATAACAAAATGAAAGATAATAAATAATAAAAAAATGAAGATTTTGTGAAACTTTGAACTGTGATAACTTTTTTAATACATTTTTAAGCGGCATATAAATATCATTTTTGAAATCAGAACACTCGACTTTACATGTGACAAAAAACAAAAAATTCCCATTGGAGGTGTGTTTATTGTAAAATAATCCCAAAGTAACAGTTATCGATAACTTACAACATTCCAAAGATAATCTGCTATACCTATGCGTATACGAGCAGAATAAGCCCCTTCTGCACCACTTAGCCTGTTCCACTCTTGTTTCGTAAATTTCTAATCATCGTACTTATCTGCAAATATTTTGCACTGTTCTTCTGTTTATGGTTTTCTGCCGTGTACGTGTGACCTCTCTGACTGACGTTTCGGATCCCATTGCAGGGTCCATCATCAGGACTGATGTGATGGGTGTGTGTTGAAGTGTAGGT